>VWYI01008816.1:69508-111478 GCA_013399455.1 Anthoscopus minutus
GGACTTTTTTTTTCTTTCTGCTGAAACATTTAAGAGTCCAGATAAGCAGCATCATGTCTAGGCTTTCATCCCGAGTAAAAATTTTTGTAGAGAGGAGCTTGTTGTGCTGTGAAGAGGTGGCTGGGAATGCATCCACTCTGTGAAGGGCCTGAATTTTACCTATATTGATTTTACATAGATTGCTTTCACTAATTTATAACTATGAAGTTATGGAATTGATATTTCAAAAATTACACTCTTTTTCCAAGTATTCTATAGGCCTTTAAGTTCAGAAAATATTTCATGAAAGCTACTTAAATTCATTAGTCAAACATCATCAAAACACTTATCAGCTTTTTCAGTAGAGAATGGTACTGAAGATTTCAGGATATGAAAGACTGGGGTTATATGGTCTGGACTGGCTTTGATAATAAGCACATGATTTTCTGTGCTGTCAAATGGAAAATAATATATTTGTTACCTCTATTGTACAATAAGATCCAGCACTAATGAGGAAGGAATCTGCTCTACATTATTGAAATTAAGGACCAATAATGGGATATGGGATACATTGGAAACATAGCATTGCCAATCTAGTTTTTAATAAGATCTGAGTGACATTTCTCAGTCTGTTTGCTAAAAATTTCTTTTTCCTTACAAATTAGTAATTTAAAGGATTGTCTTGCTCCCGTATATGTAATTGCTTATAAGAGTGGGGTAACCCTGGGGTTTCCCTGGTGGGAAATACCATTAATCTATGACATAAAAATGGTTTCATGGTTTACTACAGAGAAAAATACTGGCTTTCAGACTTCCTCTGTGCTTCAGTTTGTTTCTGAAGAATGGAGATATCAAATATTTCTTGATCAAAAAAATACTTTAAAAAAAAATTTGTTATTACTTGTGCATTGCTGAAACACCGTGGTACTTGGTGTCACATCATGACCAGGAAAAAACATTCCTGCTATCTGGAGAAAATACAACAGCTTCTGTCAATTTTCCCAAAGTCACATTCTGCAGACATAGCTACAGGTGGTGGTACCAGGTCTCAGGTCAAGGAATTTCCAATACTTCTCCATTCAAAGCTTTTTCTGTATAATCCCCACAACAAATGAAATAGACAATAAAGATCCTTTCCATCTGCCAAATAGTAGTCACATTTTATTATAAGTTTCACGTTCCATTCTTCTTTTATAATTTCTACTAATTTGTACTCTTTTGTACTCAATCAAGCATCCACCTTTGTATCTGATAACTGCTTTACACAGATCCTACAGGATTTATCAGAACTGTACAGATATTCCTAGGAATCTAACCACCAGATGATCACACACTTTGAAAGGAAAAAGCTTTCTCCATCATCCCAAACTACTGTATTTAGGTGAAGAAAATATTATTCCTCAAAAGTAACATTATTTCATGGAAATATTTTTTTCTTTTTTTGGGAATGATAAGTTTGCCAATATTCATCTACATTGAAGAGTTTGAATCAGTGATATGAGCATTATGCAGAAGTCTCTGAATGCAGGCATAACAAAGAAAATAACCGTTTACAATGTCATATGAAGCACAATGAAGAGAATTTATCAAACTTTTTTTTCCAAGTATTCAGGTAGAAACAAATTTCTTTTTTTCTGTTTACTGGATTACATGAAGGACTGAAAGGAATTAAGTCTTTAAAACATTTTTATTAGGAGATAGGAGTAGGAAAGGATTGTTGGATGAGTTGTGAACAAGCAGTTGAAGGAGGCATTATGAATTTGATGGTCATATGAGAGTAAAAAACTGGAAGAAAATGAAGCTGAGCAATACCAACATATCCAACAAGCAACCTTAGGTTTCCTTAGAGTCAGGACAAACAAGGCAATGGGAAATCACTAACACAAATGAAGCATCTTAAAAATTTTCTGTAAAGTAAATATTCTTAATATGTATTCATTCTTTGAACATTTACATGAAGTCTTCTGGAGGTGATGATTTAGTGTACAGGCTTTGGGTGGGGAAGACAGTAAAATCCATTTCTTCTCCGATTTATAATAGTCAGGGACTAATACTCTGTGCTGAGTTCAAAAGGCAGAAAATGTATATCTGACTTTGATACCTTAGGGCAATACCCTAACCAGCAGAAAATGAGGTTCTTTACCGGAATTTCAGCACAATTATGGTTTTCGAGTCTTTTACTCATTCAAAATGTAAAGAAGAACAAGTGTAAAAACTGCTACAAGAGGAATTGTTATCTTTTTAGCTACACCTTCTTTAGCCCTGCTTTTACCACTTCTGGCGTTTTAAAGCACAATCCATTTCATACACATTTCCAGGAGAAAATCAATATGAAACTCTAATCTAAGCAATAAGTAGTTGTTACACTGAGAAAAAAGTTTGATACACTGAACTGCTCAACCAAATAAATAATTTAGATAACTGAGTCAATGGCACTGAAAAGGAAGTCTTCATTAATGGACATCACTGAGAGCGCTAAGAAAGCAAAATGAATCATCATTCTATTGCCTTTAATAATATGATTAAAGAAAAAAGGTACTGAATTATTAAGAACAAGTGGGGATGGAAAAGAAAAAGAGCAAAACCCATAAAGGTACCAGTTTTCAAAATGATGATGAACTGGATACTCTTGCTATTCTGAAGGGGTTTGTTTTTCTTTTAATTTTATAACTCTGAGAGCTGACAATTACATAGTCCTTGATTCTCTACCTATGAAATCACAAACATCTCCTTCCCCTCAGTTTCATATAAATCAATGATTTATGTAATTTACACATAAAAGTGGATCAGCAACTGAATCTTCATAGGCCCCTGAAGTAGTATTACAATCAAATCTTATTCCTTTACAGGTTAAGAGCAAAACTCAGGGAGACCCTAATGAGGACAGAAACAACTCACAAGATTTTGAAGCTGGGAGAGGAGAGTGACTTACATAGTCTTTCTTTTTGCAGAGAAATAAAGATGAATTCACAAAAATTAATTCCATGGGAGAGGAATGTTTTAGAATGATAATAGTATGCTTTGAATCCACCTTCCAGATAATTCCACAAAGCCAATTTCCTTATATTCCCTCAGGCATTGCTTCAAGAAAAGGCTAGCTTTACTGCCCCTTTTTATTTGACTTTTCAGCTGGATATTGTTCTTCATATGCAAGCTTATGTGTACCTTTAAATGGGATGCACAGTTCAAAGATTTCTTGTATGCTGGACTGGTTTTGCTCTCACAAATGATCCAAGTCTGCTCTCTGGATATAGAATCCCTAAGTAATTATACATTTGGATTTAGTTTTAGATTTGCAACTCTTCAAAAGAATATCGTAAAAAGCTGAGGTAAGTCCTTGTCCATGACATCTGTGCATAAAGATTTGCTCAGATTCACTTGGTTATCTAAGTACGTGCTTTTTACATGCCATTAAAGCATGATGAAAGGGTATGCTGGGGATTCTGTATTTTAATTTGATTTGATCAGTTGTTAACTTTTATTCCTTCTGAATTGGACATTCTAACAGCAAGGGTAACCTCATTTGCTGTACTATAGAGACCTCTGTTATCATTATTACTAAATTCCATTATAAAAAGGACATAGATTTATTTTATTTATTTCATTTAATTCTATTTTATTTTTCTTTATTTCTATTCTCGTGAATTTACCATCTGAAATTTACATTTACCTGCTGGCCTTTGCTGTCTAACTGTGTAGATATAATGTTATAACCTCTGCCCTCTTCCAACTGCCCCATTTTTTGTTTCTTTCATGCCTTTCATTGGGCTACATTGTGTTTAAATTGCATTGTTAACTATCCTGGGAAGAACAGAGAGAACTCTCTGTATATTTATAGTACTACAAAAATAATTAATAACTGGACTCTGATCCCACTCATAAAAACTTCTGCATATCCCTGCCCTGTATTGAAAGCACATGTTATAAATTGTCTGAAGAAACTGCAGATGCCAACTGAAAAAGGAAGTAAAGAATATGGTCACCAGCAGATATTTTCAGTGTATGACCAGCACAGCAACTCTTATCACCTCATATGTTCGTACCTGGGAGAGGAATTGTTTGATCCTTTGAGCAGGTTGCCAGGACAACCTGTCAGTGTTTTGATCCTTAATTAAAAGAGTGAGGAACGAGAAGGTCATTCATCAGTAACTGAATTGCCTTCACAAATTTCACCCAACCAGCAGGCTCTGAACAAGGAACTCCAGCTCCACACCACTGATGAAGCTCATATATAGATACTGGAATATATTGCTTAATGCACTGCAGGCAGACGTTTGTGCACTGTAGTAATGACAGTGGTATTGAAATCTCTGTATGGCCCAGTATTCTCAGTGTAAATCAGCATGCATTCCCGAAGGAGCAGCAATGGAGATGGATGGGTATCTATTGCTTCTTATCTCTTCCCATGCAAGACACAATGGCCACCAGCTGAAGCTGTCAATAGAGTAGCAAGAACAAACAACAGGGTGTAGTTTGCTTGTTTTCAGAAGTGGCTTATGCAGAAAGGACAGAAGATGAAAACTACTATTTCAGTAGTTAAAAATGTAAAGATCCTGTCAAGTGTTAGCATCCAACTGAATCACTTCATGCCATCTAAATATGCACTCTCCAACTGATTATTCTTTCCTAAAGTATGACAAGTACAAAAAACTCCAAGGTATAACTGAGTGGCAAGTATCTGCAGATCCCCACAGAAGATCAAGGTCTCTTTTGTTGTCTGCCAGAGATGGTAGAAAGCAGCTAAATAAATTCTCCTCCCTCAGTGTGGCATTTCTGGTTTGTTTCCATACTGGCAAGCTTTCTTCATTGTTTGACTCAAAGAAAAAGCTATCCCCAGTGTTTATGTTGGAGCTGAGAGCGTTGTTTAACCCACTGCATGATAAATTTTAGTGTCCAGACCTTGGATTCCTTTATATTAGATTCACTTTTAATATAGTTCATTTGACTTGGTTGCAACCCCTAAAATGTCTTTGGGCATCCATTTCTAATTTTCCTATCTTGAATTTTCCCTGTGTCTCCTGAAATACAGTATTTTATGTGGCTGCACCACTGCAGCTGGTTGCATACTATGAATCCCACTGTGTAACTATGAAATCAGCATGTTGGCCAGTAAGGCCTAGGTTTCAAAGCACAGACCAAATAAATCTCCTTGTACCTGGATTTTCACTTTGTGAAACTTCAGAAAAATACTAAGTAATTATCTCTGTTTACTTCAAGAACACTGAAAGGAGTCAGTGACAATAGTAGTTGTCAGCCTAATACATTTTAGCACCTGTTAAACAGAACACTATCTTGACAGTGGTGTGATTAGACTTACCAGCAAACCTGAAAGCAGACTAATTAAGACTGCATAAACCTCTCAATAACACACCCTATTCAGAAACATCCAAAGTAGTTAAATCTACAAGTGACAAGTGTTGGTTTCACCTAACTCAGGTGAGGAAGAATGAAAACTGGAAAAACAGAGAGCTTTGATAAGCAGGATCATCAGGTAATCAATTATTTCTGTCATTTGTCTTTCTACTGCAATAGAACTTTTGGCCAAGAAACTTTACGAGCAATGTGTAGTTAGACATAACAAAATATTCTAATTAAGTATACTACAATGATAGATGATTGAATTTTTGTTCTTTAGGAACATTTTTCTGTGTCTAATAAAAACATGACAGTGGTAACATTACAGAAATATTCTGGTTTTGATTTGGCAGATCCCTCAGTTATACAATAATTTTCTAGAAGTGTGGCTTTCAACTTAAAGACATCAAGACTTTAGTTTGTGTGTGTAACAGTTACTGAATTAGCATTTTAGGAGAAGTAAGGCCCTTCAAGGGATTCTGAAAATAGACCATGACTTGAACTTGCCCTAATATTTCATTCTGAACTCCAGAAAATGACAAGTGGACAGTAGTTATTCAGGTCATAGAGGCTGATGCTGACTAGCATCCCAAATTGAAAGTATTAAAGGACCAAAACTTGTCAATTTTTTCAGGATATTATCTGAAAAAATCATCTTAGCTCCTGTAGTCAGGTGATTTTTCTCTGTAGTCAGGTGATATTTTAGAAAGTGCTGGAAACTGCCCTAAGGGCAGCTGTATGTCTGTTGATAAAAGCCTTGCAGTGCTGAATCTCTGACCTTTGAAAACTTTAGTTAGCCTGTGGGCTCAAAGACCAAAAGTTATTTGAATCTATGGATAAACAGAAGACCCAGTTTTTGGAATTAATAACTCTTAGGGGTAATCTCATTTATCCACACCAGGCACCACATTTTATGAAAAGTAATTCAGAAGAGAGTATGTTACATTTTCTGTAACATCTGCAACTTCAGAACCAGCTTATCCAAAACTAAAACTATCTGGTTGTCAACTTTATCATTTCACCCAAAGGAAAGCTGACAGCTTTTAGATAATCTACTTTCTAAATCCTTCTGTAGAAAGCACTTCCCTTGAAGCCTGAAGCATGTTTTTTGGCAGTTTCAGGTAAATCAAAACTTGGACACAAACCAGTCTCCATCAGCTCTTCTCACCAAGTACTTAATGAAGTTCTAACAGCCTGGGTTTTCCATTGTTGATGCTCAATGACAGAGTTTCTTCTATAATGGTTGATCTAAAATAAAAAAAACCCAACCACTTTTGCATAGCCTTACTGGGATTACTTGACCTAGTGAGCTTTTTCTAGTAATGTTTTTTACTTTCTGTCTGTCTATAGTGAGAAAAAATGAGACTCTCTGTCATATGGATTCAGCTTTGTACATTTTAATCAGATGCCCATTAAATGCAGACAAGGCATAACAAATATTCATGACAATAAGGCAAAAAATTTCAGACTATGAAGTACTTCAGCAATTCTGAATGCTCTCTGGAAAACAGGGATGCAACTGGAATCTCAGTTGAGGCCTGATTCATCACATCTGTATTACTGACTGTTCTAGAAAATAGCTGGAAAGGATTCAAGTGTGAATGTGTGTATAGAGGATGTTGTAAAAATTTTCTTTTTCCTTTAAGAAAAAGCTGCTGTATACCAAGCTGCATGCAAACTTAGGCAAAAAAAAAAAGATGGACAACAGATATTAGATGTTACTAAACAAAGTCCTATTAGGCTGTTAGTCTTGCAATGCAGAATGTAATTTCCAGACTATATATTCCTAAACCAAGATTTTCAAGATCAGTTTTATTTTGTGATGTGAATAAGATGTTGCAAAGGAAGACAAAGGCTATCCACTGTGAGAATGGTGCTTGTGCCACCTGTGGCCCTTCCTTGTCTTTCTCACCACAGACTAGATATTAATGCTGTGCTTTAAATATACCAGACTGCTTAAATCACATCAAGTTCTCCTCAGAAGAATGTTAAGCAAACAGAGAAACAGTTAACCTAATATTTATCAGCACACACACTGGCTGAAACAATCTCAGAGAGATTGAATAAATCACAAAGCTGTTTCCATCTCCTCATTAATATTTTTTTTAATAAGACAACCTATATGGACAGATGACTTAAGTGATCAGTAGTAAAAAATTTATAAATGGCAGATTAATAACAGGAATTACATGTTCCAGTAAAACTCCACAATGTGATCAATTTGGCACTCATTATTTATAAATATTTTATAATATTTATATTTAGTCACTATGTAAGACAATAGTAGTTAAGCTGTGTCTGTTCCAGACAAAGCTGAAAGAGTTTGGAGCTATTCCACCGTCCAATATTATAGTAATTTTCATCTTTTGAATCTGTCCCAAATGGAATAAAATCGTCCAGTCATGCTGTGCAACAATATTTTCTCAAATGAGTATCAACTCTTTTGGAGACCTGTTAATTTATATTCTACATATTAAAGTGCTTTTGAGGGGGAGGAAGTTGGAAAGGGCTGAAAGGGAAGGAAAAGAATCTCATTCAAGTATTTCGCAATTCACACTAAATCTACTTATGTGCTGAGTCCCTGCAGTTTGGTAGATCTTACACCACCTTTGATCAAGTCACACATGGTCATTCCAAGCTGTCAGGCAGCCTTCATTTCCTCTGTGAACCCACACAGATCATGTCTGATGGGGCTGCTGCAATATAGAAATCACAGGTTTTGGGTTGAGGGGGCTGCTTAGACAGTTACAGTTAAAAGTCTCCATTGCTGCTTCTGGGAATAAAGGCTATACAATTTCTAACAAAATACTGTTATCGCTTGATGTAAGAAAAACAACGCATAACCAACCAAAAGTATATTCTGAACATCCTTTAAATCTTTCTAACAAGACAATCCAAACTCTTTTAATAATTTATGTGTTGTTCAAAACTCAAATGAAGTCAAAAATCATGGCAATCCACAATGGTGTCCTTGAACTGTTGAACCTTTCAGGAAGTGGTAGCTATATTGTGGTGTCTTCTATTTTTCAGCCCTACCTAGAGTTCAGAGCAGCATGGAAACACTTCTACCTTCCTGAAATCAGGCAGGTGTAGATCAAACACTGTACATATATCAGAGCTTTACAGGGGAATTGCTGGTAGGTCACTGATATGCAAAGCTAACCTTTAATTGTCTTCAAAAGTTTAAGGATCATTTAAGTTGCAATTCTACAGGGAAAGGAGGATGGAAATGTGAAATAGAGTCTATGGGCCTGATTCATGAAAAAGTTACAGACCATTTACATAGGAAAGGAATGCATGAAAATCCTTTACAGTGTGCCTATGTGATTTATTAAATTCCTTTTCTGTGTGTAATCGGTTAACTGCACTTGAAAGGTGTAGATTCCAGAGATGAGAGCAAAAGGCTGAAGAAAATGAGGTAAAGCAGTGTACCTTGCTCAGGATTTGTGCCCAGCAGACAGACAAAAAAGTAACTGTGGTGAGCATAGAAAACACTTGAGATTCAGCAGTCTTCCTTTAAAGTGCTCCTTGACAGTGAGCTCATGAGTACTCAGAGTTCTCTGTCATGAAAGAAAAGGAAATGCTGCTGTACTGGAACTAGAAAAATGATGCTGTGTTAGAGTTTGTTTGGTTTGTTTTGATGGTAGTGTTTTTATAGTAATCTCATTGTATTAAAAACCTGGGAGTGGCACAATTATAATGTTGAACTCCATAGTCAAAGGAACATCCACTAAAGCTAAACACTCAGTATGACTGAAAATATTTTCTCCTACTTACTGTTCTTTTTATAGCATCTTTGTCAGCCATGAAAACACTTATGTCAGACAGTATCACCAAGAGGTAGAAATTTCCCCTCTTTTTGTGCAAATCTATTACCAATAGCCTGTGAAGGGCTAATAATCACTTGCTTAGTTTGCTCTGTCTCATTATTCAAACTGGAACTCTTATCTGTAGCCCCCAACATGCTTTTTGACTGTGTCTTACAGGTCAGGGCTCAGGATCAGAGATTAGCATTGATCAGAATGGGATAGTTACCATTCACTGACACTTTAAGTAGGAATTTCCTTACTCACATTACAGACAAACTGGTTTAATACCACATTAGATAAAACCTTTTTCTCACAAGGCAGGTTTTGCAAAGACAGGTCATTGAAAAACAGGGTAGATATCAGGCCCTACCAAAATGTATGTGAGACTAGAACTTGTTTTAACTTCCCATGAGTGAAAACTTCAATGGCTAAGGAAAGTGTAGACAGATGGCTAAAGAAAATGTAAGAGAGAAAGGAAAAAGAAAGAACTAGAAATGCTAAGAAGCTATTTGATAAATAGATAATGAAGAGAAGGGAGTGTGGAATATTTTTTAATGTGAAAACAGGAAGCTTTTTAGGAAAGCAGGAAGTCACTGGAGAAGCAAAGAGAGCACAAATGCAAGAATATGCCAGCATCTCTTATGCCATTGCTGAACTCTAAAATTGCATGAGCCAACAAGGCAAGATATTCAGCCAATCCAGAGAACAGAAACCTGCACTGATCTATATTAACATGAGCTGTGCTGGAGTTCAGATGAATAGGACAAATTGAACGGACTCTGTGTAGCCTGAAGGACATCCAGGATGTGCAGGACAATCAAATCAGGATGTATCATGGCATATGCTAAAGAAATTGAACAAGTATGTAGGAAAAACATGAAAGAATGAACTGAGCTGTGTGGGTTGAGCTGGCATAGAGGTAGAATGAATTTCTGTACATATCAAACAAATGGTTCAGTTGTTTTTATGATTTAGAAGATGAAAAGGGAGCTTTTTTTACCATTGTTTTGCTTAGCAACAGCAACAAAGACAAGTACTCAGCTGGGACTGTCATTTGCTCAGCTCATTAAAATATTAAGAGAGACTACATCTTAGCAGAGTTCTGAGCCTGCATAGCTGCCAAAATCAGGTTCCCAATATGCAGGGAAGGAGTGCTGAGAGTTTTTCTCCTTTCTGTTTTACCCCTTATTGCTATCAGTATTGAAGCAGAGTGCTCCCTGCTGTTAGATTTCACTAGGTATTTTTCTTGTGTCTCAAGTAAAGAGGCCTGGGGCACCATGTTCCAAGGCTTCTTCCACAAATAATACAGATTAATGTCCATCCCAGAAGACCTGTTCTAACAGGTTTCTTTTCCTTTCTGTAGCCAAAGCAAGGGAAAAGTTCCCCTGCCTGCCATGACAGCCTGATTTATAGGAGAGGGATAATAGAACAAAAGCTGAGATGGTAACTGAAGGATCTGAAGATATTGCAGCCTGTTTGATTGTCAGAATATGCTGCATAAAGGAAGAATTTGAGTAATTTCAAGGCATTTTGACTGACTTGATGAAATTTTGTTAGTGTTGCTGTGGTGGGTTGACCCCGGCCAACAGCCAAGCACCTGCAGAGCTGATCACTCATTTATTCTCTCTCCTCAGTGAGATGGCAGAGGAAACAGAAACAAAAAAGTGAGAAAACTCATGGGTCAAAGCAATAACAATTTAGTAGGTCAAGAAAAAAAATTTATGCCAAGTGATGCAAAGGCAATCACTCAGCACCTCCCACAAGAAGACTGATGTGAAATCAGTGGTCACCTTTGAGCAATCTCCCCTTTGCCTTCTACTTCAGCTCTTATTGCTGAGCACGTCATCATATGGTACATGCTTTGAACACTTCAGGACAGCTGTCCCCTGTGCTCCCTCCCAGCTTCCTGCCCATGCCCTGCCTGCTTGCTGGAGGAGAGAGTTGGGAAAAAGAAAGAGCCTTGATACTGTGCAAGCAGGATTTAGCAGTAGCCAAAACACTAGTGGTGTTATCAACACTGTTTTAACCACAAAGTCAAAAAGGCAGCTACAGTTGACTATACTAACAGCAATAAAATAACTCTCAGTATCTCTGAGACCCAGTACAGTAACTATGGTGAACCTACGTACTCAAATTTTGAATACAACTGGTACCTCTAGAAGATGGAACAAAAGGAAAGAGTGAAAACACTGATTTCAAAATGTGGCTCTTTTCATTTCACATTGTAGTACAGTCTGTCACACTCAACACTCATTACCTGACCCCACCTATTAAGTCGAGGAAGAGTAGTGGCCTTGACAAGGTAAGAAAAGTATTTTCCTGCATTTTCAGTTTTTCTTTTGCTGCTCCCTTTTATTTTATGTTACCTTAGTTGTTTCTCTTCTTCTTCCCACAACTTAATTTTTCTTTTTGTCTGCAGTGCATTCCCTTCTTTAAGTCAGGTTTCACCACTGCTGTTCTCCAGCTTTGGAGCCAGTGCATTCCTCTCTGACCTCCAGAGATGTGGAATTCTCCCTTGCTTTGGAGAGCTACAATTTATCTAACCATCTGCTCAGCTTCTAGCTCCAGAATAAGATGCTTTAAATATCCAGAATAAAAAAAAAAACCCAAACAACAAAACAAAACAAAACAAACCAACAAAAAACAAACAAAAAGAACCCCAAAACAATGAGGTATAGCCTCTTAGAAAATACTTCTGATGTCCTGGACTCCTTATTTTCTGAGCTGATGCAAACCGTGTTGCTTACTAGCATTCACTTTGGCCCCACTTGATCAAAATGTATAAGCATAGATCTAAACATCTCACTAATACCAGTGAAGTATATTTTGATAGAAATTTTAATGTACTCCAGGGAATGAATCCTTACAGTTAAATCAGTATTAAAAAAAAGTTACCCAATGTCAATGCAGTAACTGTCTCAAGGAAAAGGAGGCTTTCACAAGAAAATAGGAGTAACACTGACAGTATGATACAAAATAGCTCAGAAAAATGAACATGCGTGGCTGTTTTTTTTTTCCTTTGTACTGAGGAGATTGTACCTGAAATAGAAGAAAGAGAAAGCAGAGAAAGATAAATCATTGGGGGTTTTTTCGTGTTCCTTGTATAATTAGCTCCCTGAAAGGGAGCCCAGATGCTGAAGTACACTTAAAGACCATTAAAAAAAAAAAAAGGAAATAGTCTTTCAATACTAACTATGGCTAGAAGTTTCTGGGTTTACCTATGAACTCAGTTCTTCTTGTGCACAATAGTTATTGTCAATTGTCAATCAACAGCATGACAAGATCCTACCAATATGACCCACATTATCTTACCCTGTATTCATCAGAGAAATTGATAAACTTTACTGGAATTCTCTTCTTCCTGGCTGAGTTCATAATTTCACAACTGTAGTGCAACATATACCTTTGTCCTTAGAGCGAAGGATTAAAATAGCCCATTTCTCTTCAGTTTAGTTGCTGGAAGTTATTTTCTGTTGACCTTCTCAAAGGCTTCTGGGAGAGCTGCTTGACACCAGCAACACAGAGAATCATGAGGGTAGCTCTGTAAGTAAACAATGAAAAGTAGGCACATCTAAGGCAAATAATTTCTCTAATGAACTGGGAAGTGGCAATATAAGGATGAGTAGGGGTTTTGATGTCTAAGGTAAATAAGAGGATTAGGTATTTCTTTGCATTCTAGTCCTAACAGTTCACTGACATGAGGCCTGATTTAGAACCAAAAGAGATACATCAACATGTGTCATTTTCAGAAAATTTTAGCTTATATATCCTATAACAGCTTTACAGATTTCCCCTGAGCTCTGGTGTTCCTTAGCACATCTGCAGAGGAAGAAAGATATTTAGAGGAAGAAAAGCCTAAAGACTCTTCTTACAGCTACAGTAAGCTGTTCCTCAGCTGCTTTTATCAGAGGGCAGTTCCGAGTTGACATGTGATGAGATGGAGGTGAAATATCTTCTGTTTTGCATCCTGTCCTGTATGACTGACTGCTGCTCCACCTCTCTAGGTGCAGAAGTTGGTACCCAATAGTAGCAGAGACACAAAGCACTCAGGACTGGATGGACAGATGAAAGCTTACATCATGAACCAGAAATTTAACTAGGTCAGTGATTGATGCCAACAGCTACTACTAATTCAAAACCCTTCTGCAGGGTTTTACATGCATTTTAAATGCATTTGGTTATAGTTGTCCTGTATCCCAGTGAACTGAACTGCACAATAAGAGAGGTGCTGTTTCTTCTCTGGGTTAGGTTTCGTGCCAAGTCTAGCCTAGCTTGGGTGTTTGGTATGAGGAGAGTATTCATGACTATCTACGACTTCTGAATTGCACTGAGCTGAGAGCAAGGCATCTGAGTCCTTCAGTTGCTCTTGCTGGCCTGGCATGTACCTACACAATCTCCTGGGAAACGTAGACAACTGATTTCAAGAATGTCATCTGTCTCACAATGTGCTTTATGAATAAACCAGGTGTATAATCTCAGTCTTTGGATTCTACTAGATGACAAGTCAGCTCTGAGTTAGATAGTGTTCTTTTATCTGCTTTCCACCTGTACAGTGCAGCAGCCTTGCTCCTGCAGCTGTGACCAACACAGCTGACAATCTGAGAGAGCAGTTCTTGCTGGCGCTGTTAGGACAACCATGCTGGAACAGTCAGAAAGGAGTGGTACATACTTGAGATGGCCACTTGAGCTGGTGTCTTGCTTTCAACCCTTTTGACCTCCAGAGATGTACAATGGTCCATGGATGACAGGATCCCGTTGATGACTTTTTCTAGGCTCTGCCTTCCTACTGTTTGTTTGTGCCCCGGACTTTCAAATTTCAGCTGGAAATTCAGTTGGGAGCTGACACATAATGACACAGGCAGGGTAAATGCCAGCCACAGTCTCTGGTGTCTGCACTTCTTGGAGATGTACTTCTCCCACAGGAAGGGAGGCTGTGAAATAAATACCTGTTACGTGGTTCTGCAGTACCTTCCCTGGCTGTGCTGCTTTGAATATTCTATTTATCAGGCCTGGAGACTCAACTGAAATTTATTCTGGAATCTCAGTGACCACGAGGACAGTCTACTCTTGTTTGCATAGCTTCTAAGTCCTTCCTCCTGGGAAGGGTCCCCTTCCTAAGTGGAGTTCTCCTAGGAGCACAGATGAGTGTCCAGGTCCAGCCCAGGCCCTGTATGCAGTGTCACGCTGTGCCAGTACAAAAACATCTCCAGCAGCCCGCTTCTTTCAAATGCTTCACAAGTGGCAAGTCAGAAAACATTAGGTTTTGGTGGAAAGAAAACAGCTGTTTATTTTATTTTATTTGAATGATGGTGTGGAATTTAATTCAGCAAAGACATGAAGTATGTTGGTAAATTGTGAGTGTGTGTAGGTGGGTGTGTTGGTGGGTGTAGGGAGCATATGGAAGAACTGCAGCATGAGAAAGCAGCCGACAGAAGGGGTTTGAAAAGTCTAAAGCAGAGCAGACTTCTCTTCTCTTCCTGCATTTTAACTCTCCCTTTGGCACCAGTTCATGCTGCAGCCTCATTCTCTCTCCCTCCTGGTTGATACATTATGCTTGTATCTCAGTATTTGCTGTGAATGTAATTTTTGTATTTATAATCCTAAGTCCTAAAGGTAAACACAAAACTGACTAAAATAAACCCTTAAGTTTGCAAAGCAGCAAATGGTGCGGTAAGAGGGGCGTGTGTCTGTGTGTGTGTTTGCTGTCCATGACACTTCATGCATCAATCAGGAACCACACTTACTACCATTAATTACTCATGGTCACCTCTGTGCCCCGTTCTGCACAAGCGCAGACTGAGGGCCCGGCTTCGGGCCTCGGGCCCGGGNGAATGGCGGCGGCGCCGCGGCCCGGGCGGCAGCGGGGAAGGGAGAGGGAGGGGAAGCCGAGAGACGAAAGCCCCTTCTCTGTGCCCCTTCGGAGTCTGCCAAGGGTTGCTTTGCGGCGTGCTCAGACGCGCCTTTACCGCGTTTTCATTCGGGGGACAGTGTGAGATTAAAAACTGCGGTCAGCACCAGCAGCTGGTGTCCGCTTCGGAGACAGGGATACCTCTGCCCCGGAACGGTGACAAAAGCTGCCAGGCGGGAATTACTAAGTTGTAAAGCGTGTGACCTGTAACGTACTTCCGAAAAGCTTGGGGCCTTGCATGGAAACACAGGTCCGGAGTAGCGGCTGGGCGGGGCTCTGGAGCCGGCCCGGAGGCAGCAGGGCCGGGCAGGCGGGAGCGGCCGCCTCAGGGAGGGGCCCTACAGGGACGGTGCCACGGCCTGACCCCTGCAGCGCCGGCCCAAGGTTAAAGCGTGCTCTGGAGGACAATGTCCAAATTTCTCTCAGACGCTGACACGCTTGGGGCAGCAGGCACCTCTGTGCGAAGCCTGTTCTGGCGTTTCACCACTGAAGAAAGCAGCTCCTCTTTGAGCAAATGTGCGAAGGTGCATGCAGAAGTGCAGATTTTTAGGAGAGACATTGGGGTGCAACATTCAGACAAAGTGGCGTGGCACTCTTGGTGCACCTCCTTTAAAGCCTCACATCACATGGGTAAAGAGACAAGGAATAGTGAGGATTTTTCTAACACCTTTTGCAGTAGATTGATTTTATAGTTTATTTATATAGTCTGCTCTGCTAAACTTTGGAAATCGTAGTTTGAGCTACCAGATCATAACTACCTTCCCAAGAAACTTTTTGTCAAAGGTCCTTACATGGCCTGGGAGTACAAATTCCACTCAGTCAAAATACAAACTGTGCTCCCAGTTACTTTGGTCATTTTGAAAGATGTATGCGGTTCTTAGTAAAGGCAACAGATGGTTTCACTACCGAGTCACATTGTTGAAATGCAGCTGACACCTGGGTACAATGTAAGGCTTACTCTCACCTTGCCTTGGATCTATGAAACTTTACAGTTTGTATTTCTAAATATATCTGATGCCAATGGGACCAGGTGCAAGTTTCACCATTTTTTTTCTGTGTGTGGTCTCACTTATGCTTATGATCTTCATCTTAACTTGGATTTCTAAGGTCCTTAGTCATGAATGCAAAAGAAGAGCTCACATGGATCTTTCCTTTTGTTGAAAATGCACTGAATATTTTAAGACAGTACCAGGGAGAGAGAGAAGAAAAAAAATAAAATAATAGGAACAGGAACCCAAAGAAGGGGAAAGAAATGAGAGAAAAGAAGCACAGTGGTAACAGAGGAAGAAGATCAAAGGCATACAATGTCTGCTGATAGAAAAGAAAGAGCAGTTTTCTCAGGCCTCCTGCCCTGTTTATAGTTATTAACTCCTCCGCTTCTGTGGAGAAGTAATATTCTAAAAATCTCAGCAGTATTAAACCCACTGCTTTTTAGTTTTGAGGATACAGAGGAAACCATGACAATGAAGGAGCAGTCCCAAAAGACAAAGTATGCCCATGCTACTACTGCTCTGTAGTGCAGAGATGGAGGAATCCAGGCAGAATCTGAACAGTAACCCTGCAGCTGTACAGGAGACAAGCCTGGGCTATGCTCTGTGCTCCTGGGCCAATCTGCAGCTGCAATAGCATCCCCACCCATCCTGAAGTCTGCTATGTGGACCAGAAAGCAAGTGAAAAACTTGTGTTGTATTTTTAAAAAGTCTCTGTCACAACTCACTCATGACTCAAAAAACCCCACAGGCATGAAGAGCATTGGGAATGTTCTCCTTTCCCTCGATGCGTGCCACTTAGAGGATACCTCACTGTACACCTGTCAGTGCCTACAAGAGATTCTTCAGAACAATCTATTCCATACCCATTACTGTTATCCTCATTTTACAGGACAGAAAAGATCATGAATATATAACTTGTAACTGTTGCAATGTTCAATGGCAACATCAGAATGTTAAAGAGTTCTGAGGACTCTACTCCCACCTTTGAACTGTTTACAGAGAGAATTTTTTTTTACTTGAAATAAGTATGTTAAAAAAATAATCTTTTAAATAGAATTAGGCATTCCAACTAAATATTTTAGAAGATGTAAATTGCACCAAGTTCTGCAACAACAGAATAACAGCCAACGTTCAATGCTTTAGGGTAATTCCAGGGAAAAAACTAATCTAAACAGAAAATCTGACCTTTTCAACAGAAAAGAAATACTTTTTGGGGGTGAAAAAATTACAACCATAATCAAAAAAACCCCTCCAAAACAGACCAACGAATCAAAAAAAAGAACCCAAAAAACCACCACCCCACAAAAAAACCCCAACCCTCAAACCATTTTAAAGTGTTTTACTGTCATTCAAATAGAAAATAAAATTCTCTGACAGTTGTAAGGTGGAATTGAAGTCTTTTGGCCATCTCTTTTTGTCTCTTGAAATCATGTAGCAGAGCATGTAGCCACCTCTGATATATGTACATATTAGGGTGGGCACTCAGTGTTTGAAATACAGTGTATGGGATTGCTCACAGCACATTAAGAATGCTCAGCAACGTGCAGTTTGAGGGTTGCACTTTATGCTGTAAGACACATGGTGCTGTTAGCAATCCTTTTTCTCCCACTAAGCACACATTACTTCAGTTTTCTAGTTGAGCATACACCTAAATTACTTTTTACCTTTTTTTTTTTAAGAGGGCCATAAATTGTAATCAAAGACAGGAGGTCTCAAATCAGCTGTTATTTAAAGACTATCTCCTTGTTCTCAAAATCCTCTATGTCATCCTTACATCAAAATCCTTTAAAGAAAAGCAGAAATTTGCAGAACGTAAACCTACAAATACAATTAAAAAAACATTACATGCAATTTGCATGTGAAGGTAGTGTGGGGTTTTTTAAACAAAAATTCTGTCATGTGGGGGTTTTGTGTGACCTTTCTTAATTTTCTTAGTTTGTTTTCAAAGATGATTTATTCCCATCCATTTTTTCAGATGTGAAACAGTGGTAGCTGTCTCCACTTTGCTATACCCTCTCTTTTGCTTCCTTTACAGGGAGCTGATCTACTTGTTCATTAAAAAGGGGGAAACCCAACTTTGGGGAGAGCCTGTCAAGTAGGAAAGTTGTATAGTGATGTGACTCTGCCTGTGTGTGTGAGAGACAATCAAATAAAATCCAGAGCTGAAAAACTAATTCACTGTATGTAGCATAAAAGAAAAATCATGCTGAAGTCCTAAGCTAACATAATGCTTTCAGGAATCAGAAAAATGACACTGTCAAAACACAACATTAGTTTTCAGAAGCCTCTAGGCAAAATTTTATTTATTTAAAGTTAGCTCCTATTTTAATAACAAAAAAGTGGCAGCATATTCTACATCAAAGAAAAAACTTTTCCTAATGTTTCCATTCCTCTTGTGAAGTACTGGAGTTGAAGTAGTGGAGCTGTCTTTAAATAATTACGTGAGTGGCAGGATCTCAACCTGAGAAAGCTTTTTGTCTGCACTGGGGACTGTAGCATAAAGAGAATCACATTTGGCTTGCCTAATCTGAGCTGCAATACGAGATACTCAGACTTCCAGTGGATAAGTAGTTAGTGTTATACAAGATCCATAACAATGGAGACAAGTCCTAAATCAACATCTCGGTACACTGTAGCACCTTGCTCAAGGAGTACAGATGAGAAGCACATTTATGGGATACAGCTCTCCAGTCAAGACCTATTAACCACATTCCTTGTGGCAGTGTCCAGGAGAAATGTCCCTTAACATGGCACACAGCTGGTGGCTTCTTTTGCATATTACCCTCATTACAGGCATCCTCACCTTCAGACCCAGAGCAAAGCACACTGTTGGAGTAGTCACAGCATTTATCTTGTTGAAGGGATGAGAGAAGCATTTTAAAGTTCACTTCTGGACCTCTTTCCTGGCAACTCTATTTATTCCTCTTTGTTCTTCATTCATTAATCTTTTATAGAAAGAACTAGTAGTAGTGAGAAAGCAGTCCAGGGTCCTTTCCTTCAAAGACATACCATAAATAAAGAATAAACCCCTTAGGTCCCTAGACCTGTTGCTTGCCTTTTTAGCTTAACTTCCCCACCAATTCCTAGTAATACCATTCCTTTGGCAATAACTTCTGTCTGTTTCCTTTCTATTATTTCCTATCCTTTAAAATCTCCTGCTTTGAACCTTATCAGATCCAGCTCTGGAGCTGTGGTAATTTGGTTCAGTTGCAGAAGGCTCTACATTTGCATGTATCTGGGTCTTGCTGCAGAACGGTTGGGTGTGTGTGGGAGTAGGATTGAACTTTGTTGCAACGAGGTAACTCTTATATCTGAGAAATGTATTTCTTCCTTCTGGGCCTCTGGTCTTTTATAAGCAAAAAAATAAACTAATGTCAAGGCACCTACCAACAAACCCATGGGATTCAGTGAGGGGGAAGTAATGCTTGCATGAGCTTGCACTGCTAATGCAATGGCTTAAACTTCTAGCTCAGACAAATGATGTCTTTCTTGTGAAGATATGGCAATGATGAGATGTATGGAGGATGTTACGGTAAGGCAGTACTGTCTTACTGGCAGTAACAGCTGCCAGTAGCAGGAGTTGCAGAAAGACAATAGTGACAGAGCACAGAAGAGATATTCCCCCTCTATCATGGCAAAATCTAGAGCAGAACAAATCTCATGAGTAACAAAGTAGTAACTCTGGCTGCCAGGTGATGTTCCTTTGAGGTTGAAAGCTGCTTCTTCCAAAGCAAATACCCCTTCTTGGGGGCTGTTGAGAGTGGAGGAGCTCTACTCCCAGCAGCATAACCTGAGACTCATGCTGGGCAGGGGAGGCCCTCAGCATGTGTGTGGCTGTCCCAGTGATGGACCAAGCAAATTTTATGTGATGGACCTGTAAAGCACTTCAGGATCATCGGGGATGAATCATGCTGTTAAATGTATCATTAATGTTACTAGATGTATTATAGACTTCTGTGATCTGAGACTGCTGCAGGCAGTGTGCTGGGAGAAAAGCTTTCCAGATTGTGCTCATGCAAATTTCTGTCTGTGATCACATTCATTCTGGTTCCCACTACAACATTACTTTCACACTCATGTGTGCTGCTCACTCAGTCTAAACTTTTGTTATTGCAGGTTGTATGACTACAACATAGCATCCCTTTGCTAACACATTTACAAGGGTGAGAAAACATACAAATATGGAAATAAAGGCACAAAAAATCTAATGGATATGCTTAAACTTTCCCAGGAAAGGGGTTGATCCTAATTTTGCCTCCTTACTTGAACATGTGCCCTAACAGGTTACTAGATCAGAGCAGCTGTCAATTTGCTCATGGCATTTAGTTCAGCTTGTCTTTGTTCTGAACTATTGTTTTATTCTGAACTGGGGATATTTATAATTTAGAGAAGAGTTTCTGAAAGCTGGGAAAAGCAAATGTGAAATCTGACCTATTTTGAGTCCATCCTGTTATACTGTGGACAGTAAGTCTCATCAGCTCTGTTAAATCATGCAAACAGCATTTTGAAATTATTTAGGATTGATACAGTCATAAAATAGCCATATAATAGGAGATGGAGGATGAGCAGACATATCCAATAAATGTTGTTTAAACATTGCAAATGAAATGGAGAGCCAAGGTAATGGCAAGGAGACCTAGGGCCAGTGACATAACCTGTGCCAAGAGCCTCAGAACAACCAGACTGTTTGGGAGTGTAGGGAAAAAGCAGGCAGTGCTCTAAAAAATGATAAAAGCAGGAAATCACAGGCAAATCCTAGTCATGAATTAATCCAACAGGAGTCAAATCCAAGAAATTGTGAGCAGTGAATCATCAGTAAAAGGGCACTTGCATGTAACATATGAGTTCAATTCACAGGTACCCAGTCTGTTTTTTAAAATTAAAATTTAAAATAGGTCAAAAATATTCAGTGTTCAGATGAAGGTTGAAAAAAAGAAGTTTCAAGATCTCAAGTCTGTATTTTGAATGTTTGTCTAATACATCAACACAGGCTGGCTTGCCAGAAATATTAAAATACAAGTAAAAAGATCATAAATTAGTAAATTGTCAAGTATTCTTAATATGTATTCTCAATGCCAGACATTTATAACAGTAAAAGCAGGTTACTTAAATAGTAAGTGCCAGTTAGTACTCAGAGAGTTCAGAACAGTTTTACTTTAATACATAGAACAAACTAGGTTTGCTTCAGGAAAGCCATCCTGAAAGAAATAGCAAAGATTTAACTTGGACAAATGAAAAGTTTCTGTATTTTAGGATTTCAGTGTTCTTTTAGAGAACTATTACTCCATGCAGTAGAAATCTTTTATTAAACCAATGCACTCGTTTATTTGATATCAGATTTTTGTTCAGTCACTGTATTTTGATAGACTAGTCTCTGCACACAGACAGGAGATAATGGATTGAACAGGATGTCCTTGAAGGAGAAGAGCTGCTTCAGATTACCTCTCTAATACTCAGGAGACATCCTGCTTCCAGTACTCATCAGACTTCTGAAGGCTAAGAGGAAAGATGCACCCATGCTATCTGCTGTAACAAATCAGCTTCTGAATTACCTGACTGTAAAACTCACAGGGAAAAAAATTAAATAATCTCTGCTTAAAATATCTCAATGTCATTTTAAAATCTATTTAGGAATATCAGCTCTGGTGCCTTTATAGCAGCTTAGCCACGTGCATTGTAAAGGCTCACTGGTACTGTTGCCATCACTGGGTTTTGAAATGAGTAGAGCACAAAGTTACTAAATCAGTTTTGGTCTTACAGAGACATTTGGTCATACTTTCAAGCAATTAAAGAAATTGATATACAGAGACTTTTAAAAGGAGGCAGGAGACAAAATTTTATGGACACAGAGAACTCTAACAAGACACAGATTACTTTTTGAAAAAAAAAAGGAAGCAGAGAAGGTGTGCAAGACATATTCTAACACTTGTTAAGCAGAGAAACAGAAAAGTAAAACTTTGGATTATATTTTTAAAGACATTTTTTCCACCCATTACATAAGGGGTGCCAGAATAAGCCAACATTTTGTGTCATAATAAGCATACAAAGCATTTCCTGCAGACTTAGTAAAAATCAGGGAAACAGAAAAATTCATATGCAAAGTCCTCAAAACCAGTTTCTTAGCACATATGGGAATTTAATAGTCTCAAGATTAAAACTTGCTGGGGTAATAACTCCATTATTCTTGCTGTGAAAAAAACCTAAAACCCCACAACAAAAAACCACAAGCCCCCCACTGTATCTATAAATTTTGAGTATCGATGTATTTCCCTCTTTTCACGAGACCATTTGTATGTCTGTGTGTGTGTATGTCTGCACTCATCTCCCCACCTCACATCTTCAGCTACCACTTTGTTACAAAGAAGGTCAACAAGAGCTCTGCTGAAACATCTCATTTGTAGTAGGACCCAGTAATTCTGATGAAAGTACAGCAGCTTAAGGCAGATAAAATGGTGCTATTTCTCTCTATTATAAAAGTCTTAGGCCTCTCTATGGCACACCACTTTACTCACCTACTTTGCTTATCAATGTTGCACAAATGGCCTTGTTCATACTTAAAACAGTGTAGACTGAGCTTATGGTTTTAGTCATTCACACCACTCAGAAACTGTTTGAAGCCTCTCTAGGAGATAAAGTTAGCAAACTGTTCTTTTTTATGTATTCACAATTTAAACCTGTTGAAATTCTATTTCTCTCTTTCAAAAAAAAGGAAAAGGTTTGCTTTCAGTTGAGAGAAAATTAAAAGATCACACTGTTTTTCAGACCAATGCATTCTGTTACCATTTCTCAATGCAGCTCTACTGGTTGGAAAAGCTAGGAGCTTGCAGGAAAAGCGAGGAGCGAATATCCTGTGGCCTTAAAATACCCAGTACAGTACAAAAGCTAAGATAAATGTGTTTCAGCACCTTTCTTAAACTCACAGTGAATAAAGTGACTGCTACAGGAGACACAGTGAAATTTATGCCATCTCTTTGGTTTCCATATGCATCAATATAAAAATAAGCTTCATCCTTATCTATCTAAAAGTACATCTCCTCTCATTCTCTTACAGTCCATTGTGTCTCTGGCCCATGGACCCTCCACACTGAGAGAAATAAAATATTGGTATTTTCAGGGAGAAGTGAGAACATGAGTTAGCCTTCTAAAAGAGTAGAATTCAAATAAACCAGGCATATCCAGGTATTAACAAGTCCTTTTCTGATCACGGGAAAGGATCAAATATGTTTAAGTCTAACCTAAAAATGATGCTTAATACTAATCAACTAATGTGTTGTTAACAGATTCATCCCTTTTTCCTTAAGAAATGTAATTCAGCCATTTATTCATACACTGTTACATAAAAAACTCTTTGCTTTGCCCCTTTCAAAAACATTTGAAGATCTGTGAAAAAAAGTAATTCCTACTAAAGAAGATGGCAGCTCTGCTGTATTATTGGAAGAAATACTAAGGAACAATAACATTTAACAGTTTCTAATTTCAAATATTGACCAGCATAGTATGCTGGGCATATAGAAGTTCTAACAGAGGAAGATCCTTTTATCTTTAGTCTTTTGTTTTATATCAGGTGCTGCCAAGTGCATTTGTGATAGCAGGTAAGAAAATGAAACTGGAGTGCTAAGTCCACCTCAATGTGAATGTCCTGCCATCCAGTTGACTTTTGTAAAGGTATCTCAGATATATGCTGGTGGAAGAGAAGGATAACTGGAGTGCTGGTCTCCTAGCTCCAGTGCTCATACTCTGGAAGAGAAGCAGTGAGAATACATAGATGCAGAATATAGGCAAGGCAAAGGTTTGATACTTGTTCTTGAAAATTTAATTTTGTAGCCTTTGTCTGAAAGTGAGACTGCTTCAAGTGAAGTCCAAAAGGCTATCTTTTTTATACTGACCTTATGTAAAGAGTAAAGTATCAGTGGTAATGACACTGACAGGAGCTTCACCTGTGTCTCTGAGCCTGTTTTAGTGAAAGCAGTGGTAAAACTTCTGTTGATTTTCTGGAGAAAACTGAAGTCTGAGGTCTATGATAGCTGGGAATACTGGTAGCTGGTAGTTACCTGAATGTTGGTAGCTCTTTAAAAATTACTGTCTACCAGATATAAAACACAAAAATACCTCTGGATTAGAAAGCAGGGCAGCAAATCCTACTGTCTGGCCATCATTTCCATTATTTATTCCAGTAAAATGTGCATCCTAAATACTATTCTGAATAATTCTTCCTGGGTGCTAGGAAATGTTTGAAATCTGGCCACAAATAAAGTTTTTGTGAGTTGGCTTAAAGTGAGTAAATTCAACATCGTATTGAAAGGAATCCAGTCTTTAAAACAGTATTGGAAGTAATATTCTAGTTTCATCTCCATCCAAATGATCTAAAGTTATATTTGGTGTGTTGCAACCAGAACTAAATATATCAAACAAAGAACCAGTGTGATCAGACCAACTACATCTCGCAAAAGTCACTTGCTATATAACCTGAAGACATCTTAAAACAAGTCAGAAAATAGTACATTATTTTTAAAACAAAGCTTTATTCTTCATACAAACCTGACTCTGTCACATATCATGAGGCATCATTAACAAGGTAATATGACTTTTCTTAAATCAAAAAATATTGCTTCATGAAAGTATCCAACAGAGTTAGTATCAATTCTTTCTTTGTTCTCTCCTGGATGGAATGGATATGCATCTTGATATCAGCTCATCTCTGTTAAACTGCTAGCTTAGCCAGCATGTTATATGAATAACATCTTTGTCAGGTAAATCCACCACAGGTACTAAAATCAGAGCTGGGGTCTTCTCTTCCAAGTATTTTTCAAGATATTCTTGCAGTCCTAAAATAGAAAAAGAACAACTAATAAATCCCGCTTGCCTTATTGAGTCCTGTCTCTTAAGAATGATTTCTAAATACTTTTCTGAAAATTACTGTGGAATAGCAATTAACAAAAGGAAGTGAAATGCAACTCTTAATTTTTCACTTCATATAGCAGGAAAATCTACCACCTCCTTTTTGACTAATTTGAGATTAAATTTAGGTGTCACCTAAGGCGAGAATCCAGCAAAACAGTTAAATGCATATTTCTCAACTTTGAGTGAGTGGTCTGTTGATTACAGATACAGAGAACTGAACTGCAGCAGATAATAAAAATACCAAAATGGTGAAATTCAGCTCTTTGTCATTTTTGATATTTAGATTATCAGCATGTAGTTGCCTGTAAAGGAAAATTTTCTCAAGTCCCATTGTGGGGCTTCAATCAAAGAGAAGAAGTTAAAGTGGGCCATGTTTAAAAACCTGAAGTTGATTTCAATTTGTAATCAATGGATGCATGTCATCTTGAAGGCATAATGGAGGAAGTCCAGGAAAGGCAACATATATGACTGAATATCTGAAACTACAGTAAGATTCAAACTGCTAAAAATACAGAATATTGCGACAAGAAACTCTACAGGTACTGGTATGTGTCTGGAAGTTAGCAAATTTAGAAGTCCATTATGGGAACAGAGTTAATAATTGAGAAGATCTAATTAGAATACAGAAGAAAAGTAAAGAATCGAAAATTTAAACTTGGCATCAAGACATTCTTGATCCTGCTCAGCCTCAGTGAACATGCTAGAAATCAAGCCACTCAGAACTCTAAAAAAAACTACCAAAAACCCACTGAATGACCCACAAAAGACAAATTTCCTAATGATAAGGTATAGCCTGTAAAGGTTCTTGTTTCAATAACTTATTTCTGTCAGCAGCTTCTGGAATTATGGCAATTCTTTATAACACTAAGCAATCTTGGCTAGAAAGGGTGTAAAGAGGGCAGAACTTGCAGACTGTCAGAGCTTTTTTTTTTGGGCGTCACTGACTGTGAAACTGCGAATAGGCAGTTCAGTCAAAGTGTTACCTCATCCAGGATAAAACAGGAATTTTGCAATTGTATTCACTGAAGCCAAAATTCCTCTTTTTATTTGGCAGCAGCAGCGTAAATTAATATAATAATGGCAATGCTGCCTACAAAATATTGCAAAGACAGTACCAGTCTTCTGAAATTCTGCTTCCTTCCTTTCGTATTAGCATCATTGACATTGGAGGAGAAGACAGACAAGGGTGAGCCAAAGAGCAACAGTCACCTCAAAGGTTCTTTATTTGGTGTGTAAAAAAGGAACTAATTCTCTGTATTACAGATATTCAGCAGTGACCCACTCATTAACTAACAACTAGCATTTTTCTTGAAAATTTTGACTTCAGAAAACTTTACGGCTATTCTGACTAAGACATTAAGTGAAAGGAGTAAACTTAAGCCACCTCAAGATCACTGATTCCACCCTATTAAAATTACATTTCTTTTTTTCATCAATTAAAATTGTGAAAGCACAATTTTAATCTTCAATGTTTTATACACAGGTTTAAAAAGCAGAAAAGCAGTGCTAAAAGCTACCAAAACAAGTCCAGGTATTCCTTTTAAAGGAAGAATTTTAAAGTGGGGCTATCTGGAAATAGAACTCCATTCATTGGTGAGTTTGAGGTGGCTAAAAAAGCTATAAATATTTACATTTGAATGTGCCCTAATGGACCTGCTTGCCAACCAGGAAGAGTCACCTTTCCTAAAGACCAGTGCCTCTTCTGTTGCCAGTGCCTACATGCATAAAGGAAATGTGGATAAAAATCTGGGACATATACCTTTAAATATTTTACTGTATTTACAAATCAATTAGTTTGATACGCCTAAAAATTGTGGTTAAAAGTCTGCTCATACAAACTGCCCCCAAAAGCAGAGCCTGGATCTTCTAAAACAGTAAAATTGTACTCTAAGGTCTCACAGAAGACAATGCACAGTTAGTAAATCTGTGGCAACCTATGCAATTATAGCAAACTAAAAAAAATTGACAGCTATGTATTTTACCTGCCATAATAAGTTATTCTAAATCTTCCAATGCTAATTGTATATTTTTAATGATGGGGAATTAATATTCTATTTATGTTTCTTTACTCATTCAAAATATGCTTTTAGATACATAAGACCCTTGGCCACGAGTAATTTCTGAATATGTAACAAATATTTCCAATAATGTCCTTCCTTTTATATCATGGAATGCTTGCTCAGTTGTGTGCCATACTTATGAAAATTGATTTTAAAAGCAAAAACAAGTAAAGGAGAAAAAATTGTTTGTGTTTACTGTGTTTACTGGGTGTGTTTACTGGGAGTTTAACAGAGGCTATAGATGACACAGTTGTTTAAACTACCCTGATACAGAATGTTTAAATACAAGCAAAACCAGCTGATTATCAAGCAGCAAACAATTGGTGTGCATTGCGGATGTTTCCATTTCCTGTGACAGTCCACACTAAATATGCTAACCACCTTCAAAAATTGCAGTTTTATGAAGACCAGCCAAGGGCTCCTGAGGCAACAGAAGTCAACAGGGAAACACAAAGGAAATATCTCAAAGAAATTAAGGAGTGTTCCTCTAGGAAGCTGACACAGCTGACAGCCCAGCTGAGGTACCTTTACACCAATGCATGCAGCATGTAAACAGGAACAGCTGGAAGACACCATGCTTCCTGAAATCTGTGTCCTTGGTGCCATTACAACACAGCTCAAGGTGGATCCATGGGATTCTCATGAATTTTAACAAGCCCAAATGCTGGTGCTGCACCTGGGTTGGGGCAATCCCTGGTATGAGCACAGGCTGGGGATGGACAGGTGGAGAGCAGCCCTGCCCAGAGGGACCTGGGGGTGCTGCTGGGAGAGAGGCTGGACATGAGCCAGCCATGGGCACTCCCACCCCAGGGAGCCAAACGTGTCCTGGGCTGCATCCAGAGCAGCGTGGGCAGCAGGGCAGGGAGGGGATTCTGCCCCTCTGCTCTGCTCTGCTGAGACCCCACCTGCAGGGCTGCATCAGCTCTGGGGTGCCAGCACAGGAGGGACATGGACCTGCTGCAGTGAGTCCAGAGGAGGTCACCAAGATGATCAGAGGGATGGAGAACCTGTCCTAAAAGGAAAGGCTGAGAAAATGGTGTTCAGCCTGAAAAGGAGAAGGCTTCAGTGAGACCTTTTTGTGGCCTTCCAGCACCTAAAGGGACCCTGCCAGAAAGATGGAGAGGGACTGTAGTGATTGGACAAGGAGGAGATGGCTTCAAACTGAAAAAGAGTAGGTTTAGATTAGATACTAGGAGAAAATTATTTACTATGTGTGGTGAGGTCCTGGAGCTGATTGCCCAGAGAAATTGTGGATGCCCCAGCTCTGGAAGTGCTCCTGGCCAGGTTGGATGGAGCTCAGAGCAGTCTGGTCTAATGAAATGTCCCTGCCCAAGGCAGGGAGCTTGGAACTGGATAATCTTTAAGGTTCCTTCCAGCCAAAACCATCCTATGATTTTATGATTGTAAGTACATGAAATTTGCTCAAAGCAGGTGAACTCCATCCTGCAAGATGGGATGATCCAAATGATCCACAGAAATTCAGGAAGCAGGTTCCATATGAAGTGTTTTCCTGTGTTGCTTTTTTTTTCTTTTTTTTACTGGGAATGAGGTAAAGGAAGGTAAAGGAATGAGCTGAGGAATATGGACACAACTAAAACTTAAAAATGAACAAAATTTATTCAGTGTCTGCTGGTGTCACCATCTTTTTCTGCCATTGCTTTGTGAAGAAGGGATATTAAAATCAATAATTTGATGATCTCTCATGCTGACTTAGAAGCCCTCCCATATAACAAGGCACAACCTAAGAGTGTAAGCTATTTTTTTAAAGGTGATTTTCATACTAGGTAGATAAAACAGTGCTCTGAGAGCTCCTAAAGGGTCATTCCAAAAGACTAGGAGGTGATTTTCACATCTTTGCTGTCACTGGTCTCAGCAGGATTTAGGCAGTATCAGGTGAGGCCACAGAATCCACTTCCATTATCAAAATCAGGTTCCTGTTATTGTTGCCATACTCTTGCTTCACTGGATATCTGCAGGGGACAAGTAATCTAATCGCTCATTTGAAAAAGTAAAATAGTAGCAAAAAGGAAAATGGTAGCAAGAAGGAAGATCACATTTAGCCCAGTACATAAAAAATCACTTTCATATTACTACTATCTTTCCTTCACTTTTTAACCAAAAGATATTGTTACATTGCTTAGAGCAGGTTTTTGAATCCCTGAGCTAATAAAGCTCCATTGCTTCTGCTGCAGAGATCTGACATGCAGCATGTACTTTGAAAAGATGCATCAGAGGGGATCAAGTTCCTAACAGTTGACTAAGAGTTCCAGTCCCAAAAGATCTGCCCCTGGTGTGCAGAACACTTAACCCTTCGACCAGTACCAACATGACTATTCACAAATTATTGATGTCCCTAAATCCCTGGCAGATTGCAGACAGTTCTTGTCTCCCTTGAAGCCAAAGCATATGGTCACTAATGAGATGGATTAAAAATACATATACACATTCAGGGCTTTGCCACATGAATGTAAAGCCACAGAAATGTTAGAAGGTGATTGAACTGGACTGAACACTGTTAAATACATGATTAGCTTGTTATGGATCATTTCCATTGATCTATATACAGTTTCACAGCATAGTTTAATTAAAGCTGTCTGGAACAAGCCTCTGCCTTAAATGATCAGGCAGTGCAATGAAAAGGTGAAACATGAGGAAGTGGAGATGCCCCTCTGTGGTATACAACCACAGCAAGAACAGAAACTGTTTTTAAAATATTGTCTGTTCTCATAGTCCTGGGTTTTTCACATATTTTTCTTAATATAAAATGATGTGGTGGAATATAACATTTGGGCAAAAAACCCCTGCATATTTGCCTGCATCATTGCAATTAATGCCCTTCTATCCAAAATAAATCAAACCCAGTAAACAAGAATATACTGTTGGAATATAAAAGGGAGTCACTTGGCAAATTATGGTTTTGTGCTGATGTTTTTTTGCTGCAGCTGTAAAGATTTTAAATCACAATATGGATATTTTTCACAGTCCAATAGTTGGCTTTTCATGTGGGGCCTTATGCTTCTTGTTATTATTTTTGATGATGTTATTTCACGTTGCTCATTGACGTTTAAGGAACTGGTTTTTCAAAACTGATGTAAGCTCCTTCATGGAATACTGATGATGCACTTCAGTCATTCTGGCCTGGGATATTTGAATATCCTATCTGAATACAAGTTAAGCAGTTTTGAACTGTTTTGAATTGTTTTGAATTGCAGGGGGAGTCTGTTATAGCCATGATATACGAGACAAATGACCAGTAGGAGTTTGAAGAAGGCTGTGAAACCACTTTAAACCTTTGATTTCCTATGGCAGTCCTTGGAACTGCAACAATAAAAAAACTTGTGTTCTTTGCTACATAACTTTCATAACATAATCTGTGTGGTTGAGATTTTTTAAACTGTGTCTAGATTTCTCTCCCTTCTTTCAATGACAACAATTGATGAATGAGCTTTCCTGTTGAACAGTAAATACACATAACATTTGTTAACACAAAATATAACCGGTATAATTTAGACTTCAAAAAACCCTCCAGATTAACTATTTTAGGCCTATTTGTAAGTATAGATACCGCAAAATAATAAAAAAAAATAAATTACAGAGGGAACGGTAGCTGTGTTTGGAACTCAAGTCACATGCCTGGTAGGTTGCCAAAGCAGCCAGATCAGCACATCTGTAATTGCAAACAATTCTTTCATAAAAACCTATCTCCAAGAATTCCTTACGTGGACCCATCTATACTGGCAGATTATTTCTTCTCACACTAAACTAGTTTTAGTTGTAACAATGAAAATACATTTTTCAAGTAATCACCCAACAGATGAAAATACAGCCCGTACCGAAAGCGCTAAGGCCAATGTTAGACATCCTCTTTCAGCTTGTTCCTTATACCAGAGTACCATTTTAGATGATTGCAACCTCTTTTTTGAAGGATATGGTTATTAGGATCCAGACTGATACAACTCTGTCACTTTAGACATAGAAAGACTTGGACTTCCCCCAGCAGAGCATTCACCAAGAAAAATCATGGAATCATTTAATAGTTTGAGTTAGAAGGGACCTTCAAAGCACATCTAGACCACCCTCCCCTGCAATATGCAGAGCCATCTTCTACCAGGTGGTTCAGAGCCTCATTCAACACAACCTGGAAAGTTTTCAGGGATGAGACATCAATCTCATGTCTGGGCAACCTGTTCCAGTGTCTCATCACCCTCATTGTAAAAAACCTCTTCCTCATACCTAGTCTGAATCTACCCTCTTTTAGTTTAAAACTATTACCACTTGGATAAGGGGTACACTATCACTATAAGCCCTATTAAAGTCTCCACCATCTTTCTAATAAGTTCCCAGTACATACTGAAAGGCCAATAAACAACCTCCCAAGAGCCTTCTTCAAGCTAAATAACCCCAAATATCTCAGTCTTTCCTCACTGGAGAGAGATGTTCCACTCCTCTGACCATTTCTTTGGCCCTCCTATAGACCTGCTTTAACAGGTCCATTTCTTTTTTGTGCCAAGAGAAAAATCTGCTATGAAGAGATTACTAGTGCTCTGTTATATTTTACTGTTAGTCCTGTTTGTGCAGTGGACTTCTTGTCCTTTCGGAATCTATCCCAAACCTAAAAGTTCTAACAATATTTTTAAGCAGGCTACAGTAAAAACATAATGAAAGTTGCTCTAGGCTTGATGGGTACCCATAGGAATTGTAGCAACTCTTCCTACAGCTGAGCAGATGAAAGGAAATGAGGAAAATGAGCTGTGTCTCCCTGCATGCCATACTGATAACTCCTGCTCTCAGATTTAGTGAGGAGAAGTTGTGAGTGCAAAAGGCAGCAGTTTTGGACCTTACTGTTCATGTGAGATACAAGAAAACAGAGTGACTGGCTTATCTCAATCTACACTAGTAAGACAGTCAGGATACCTTAAGTCTGCACCACCAGCAGCAAGGGGAGAGGGACAGCTGGTATAAAATGATCAGCTCTGAAGGAATCCAGATGCTGCCTCTCCCTCTTCCTCTCCCAGCCTCACAATCCTCTCTGCTGTTCCTCTATCTCAAAAGGAGGGTCCTCCCTCATAATCAGGGAGGACAGTAGCATTTAGAAGACCCTCACTTTTCTAGAGCTGAGTCACTTGGCTGACTAACTGTACAAGTCTTTTTAGACTGTAGCTCATGCATTTTTTTAGCATCTGAAAGAAAATTAGTAGACAAAACAGTTATTTTTAGTATTGGTTTGATTGTGGGCCTGTCAGCCTTGGTGATGCATCTCTTTTATCAAGCTGCCACAATATCTTGTTTTGTTTTCAGAGCAAAGTTTGATTAAAGAGCAATTTCAGAGAAGTTACTCACTGTGGGCGTTAATTAGTACTTCCTGGGCTCTGCAGGGTTTATCTTATGATGTTTCACTTACTAAACCCTGTAATTCAATTTACATGAAGATGGGAATGAACCAACCCCTTTCTATTCTTCTGAAGGCTTCTGTTTAACTCAGTCCTGAAAGAACCTCTCTCCTATCATTGCCTAATAAGGAATTCTAGTTTCTAGCCTTTTTAAATCAAAACTAAAGCAATACTTCACATCTATAAAGACTTTTCCACTAATGAACTGAGAAGGCGCTTTAGAAGGGGGTAGATAAACTTTGCTTCTAAATAGTGTTTTCAGTGGTGCCCAAGTATAATGTACATCTTAGACTGGTAAACATCTTTTGCTCTTCCTCTGCATCCTTCTGGGAGTGGAGGGTTGTTATTCTGTATGAGAAGGTCGCTTGTGTCACCCTCCTCCTCTCTCATTAGCAGACAAGAAAAGCCTTTTGTCTCTCTGAAAGCAAAAGGCCAGCTACTAGGTCAAAAATATTAAAAAGGTAGTTGATGACAAAAGACTTAATAGTACTAGCAGGCAAAAAGTAGCAGGTGGAAGTGAAATTTATAACATGATATAGGTAAAATTAGGGACTACTGAATAAAATGAATGAAAAGAAAATGTCATTGGAGTACTATACAGATACAAGCAGACCAAAAAAAACCCCAAAAACAGTCCAAAAGAAAACCCGACAGAGGTACATTGAGTATTTGAAACTAGGTTGAATAAAACATGAAACCAGTACTAAAGAGACCCAACCTGTGAAAGAGATTATCTAAAATGGTTTTCTTTGTTGGGAAGGATGAAAGTTTGACAAGAAACTCTCACAGACAAGTATGCTTGGCAGAAAGATTTTTGAATGTGGAAGAAAGAATAGAGATGGAAGTAAGTTTTGATATAGAAGAGAGGAATTGCTGAGCCAGTCTTGCTGGATAACTAAGAAGGCAAAGGGTATGTTAGTTAGAAAGAGGTTTTTATGACTTAGAGCAAAGGATAAACCCACCTCAAACAAGATGTTTTTACTGAGCAGAAAGCACAGAAAAACAAGTCAGCTGATGCTGCAAGTAGAAAAAAGGACTCAGACTCTTCTACTGCCAGAAAACTGAAAAACAACTTCTAGCTTAAACTGTAATGTACTAACTTTTAGTGATTGGAAAATAGAAACATGAACATGGTAATTATGGTAGTTATGATAGGGTATAGATAAAGGTAAATGTACAGATTGGTTATTCTGTATTAAGATGCTCAGCAAAGTATATAATATAATGTATTGTAACCTAAACAAAAAGGTCTCCAGGCTGGCCTGCAGCTGAGCTGACAGCTGCAGGCATGGGCTCTGCTGCCCACGACCCTAAACTGCTGTAATAAACTGCATTTGGAAGAGCCACCTGGAGTCCTGCATCTCTCGTTTCAGCTCTTACATTTCTTTATAGTAGACTACCTGCAAAGGTAAACAGGCTGGGTGAAGCAACATATTCAAGCAGAGTTCATGGACACTATCATCTTAAAACATCCTCTTCCAAGTTACATTCTCTTGTGAACTTCCTCCTGAATTTTGAAACCTAAACTTCATCCTAGGTATAGTATGGACTTAGGCTGCCAGGGATGCTTCCTAAAGTTGTACAGTGTGACAGATACATCAGAAATGCTGAGAAGAAAAGGAAATAAGGCAATGATAATCATAAAATACAGGAATATTTACAACAATTAAAATTTCAGACTCAAATGCCATTCCTAAAACAGCTATAAGCCATTCATCTTCAGTAGTTACCTTCCAAAGAGCACACAATACCAATCCAATTAGGTATGTTATCATGCACATCAACAGCATGTTGCAGAAATAAATGTGACTCTCTAAAAAAGATAAGCAAATGTTGCTGAGCTCCTCCATGTATTAGTTAGGGCTGTTTCTCAATAACAAGAATTAAGATTTGGCATCCATAATAATTCTTTCAAGCTGCTGGCTACAGCTTAGAAAATAGCAGAACATGAAAACTCATGGCTGTGTATTTTACAATGTTCTTAGTCATGTCCTATATACAGACTAAGAATCAGCCTATACAAGGTTATAAATGTGCACTTTTGTTTAAAATGTCGTTAGCCTTCTACACTAAATAAAGAAACACTTAAGCATGCTCTTCCAATACAGTGAGGTCTAAATATAATTTCAAAGAGAATGGAGGACTGAACTTTCCAAGCACAATCATTCAGAGAAGAACTCGTGTTGTTTCTAAAACCATGACAGAGTGCAAAAATCATGAGCCTGTTTTCCCTGTAACGATCCAGTCTCTTTATGGGGTGGATGGTTATTGAATTTGTATGCCAGCTGTGTCCAGAATCTTTGGGGAGGATGAGCTGTAATGACACCAAGCAGGGATGAGTCCTGAGTGGAGGCAGATTATTACAAACATACAAAACAGTAAGGACACGTTTTTCAGGAGGCATTTAAGAATGTGCTTCACAGTATGTGTATGTACTTGCTCACCCATATAGTCTCACCTGAATGTGCCTATGTGGGCAGATAGAACCACAGGATTCACTAGAGGCACACACACATGTTTTTGTTGTACTCTAAATCAGATAAACATGTACTTCATTTTTTTTTTCCAGATTAGTTGAAAACTTGGTGTGAAAATGATCAACTGCAACAGCACCTGTGCAGTAATTATGAAACTTGGTTTTTCGCCCTTAGGTCAAATTACAGCTACTGACTCTTGGCCCATAGTCCAGGAGCACGAGATGGGCAGATTTGCAAGCTGTAGGACAGTTGGTGGCTGTGCCCTTCAGGTAGGGTTGAGGACACTGGTGGGGCAGCGTGTGTGGGAAGCCCGGCTGTGCCTGCTGGTAATGCAAGAACTTCTATCTCTAGGGCCTGTCAATCTGGCACCTTTCACAAGTGTTAAATTCACTTAAGTATATTTTTTAAGAAGCTGTCATGAGACATACTGAAGCAAATATGTCCTTCAGTGGTTACACATGGACTAAGTTGTAACAATGTTTGTTAAGTGCTTTGACATCCCCAAGTGATATGTTTGGTACAGCTTCCACATTTGTTCGTTTATTGAAGTCTGCTAAACAGTCTTCAAAGCCCATGGGTTAAAGAAACCTGACTGGACACAGTGCATCCAAAAGGCTGGACCACAAAGAGATGTTTATACAACTAGAGGACACCACATACATCTGCTGGTAGGAGAGTTTAGTCTACAAATAACAGAAAAGCTTTCTAAAAGATTTTGTGGTTGGCATCTTTTGACTGGGTACAGAGAAGATCATGCGGTATTTGCTTTATGTCAAGCTGTGATCATTTAAAATAATACTGTTGGAATAATTGTTTTCAGTTTCTAGGTCAGATTCTCAACAACTATAAATGCTTATTTACACCTCCTGAGGAGATTGCATGGTAGATTATGTATTTATATATAGTACCATGTGCAAACTAATGAGGTTATTTCTAATGTTTACCATTGTAAAGAACTCTGAAACTTTAAATCAATCTCCTGCACTAATGCAAACAGTGTATTCTAACAGAAACAGATAAAAGTGCACTGAACATGTTAAACACATTATTAGGTCGATGAAGATCATTCATATTGATCCAGGTCTGGCTTCACAGCAGTTTAATCAAAGCTGCCTGGAAGATGTAACAGAGTGGTCATGGCATGCCTTTTGTGCTGAGTGAGTCAACAAATGACTATAATTTCATTACTGCTGCAACGCACAACCTATGCAAAATTAGCCAGAGCAGGCTTAAAAAACCGATAGACCAGTATTTAGAGGTGGAACAAAACCCAGCTTCTGTTTTAATGGGGAAATTGTGCTGCCAGAGGTTGCTGATGATCCAAGAAATTTGTGGGCTTTTGATAGCCACACTACTTACTTCCCCTTGATCTGACAGATTTACATTAATTGGATTTTTATCCTATATGGCAGTGACCCAAAATATGAGTACCCTCTTACTCCCTACAGCCAAGGAACAAAAAGAGAGAGATGAAAGTGTTTTGTTCCTTCTCATGGCCTCCAAGGATGACAGATAAATCTCAGTGTTCACACTTCCTGTGTAATACGAGCTCATAGTTTGTTACAGAATTGGGAACAGGAGGCTTGGGAGAGTCATTCAGCTGTGTCAGACAACAGCAAAATGAAAGAAAAAGGGTCTGTAACTTGGCCCCATAGTGATCAGAGCTGTGAGTCATTTTTGCTCTAACTCGAAATTATTAATAGCATAATTTACAAAAGCCTTTAACAAGACTTAGGTGTCATTTTATCAGGCACTAAATAGCAGACAAAGTCTACCACCAAGAGTTTACCATTGACACAAAAAAACCTGAGAGCTGAAAAAGTAGCATAGGACTACTAGTAGTAAACTGAGCCACAGAAAACAGTGGAAGGATTATGTGATTTGCTAGGTAATTTGTAGAAAAGCCAACAACTGACCCCAAATGCTGACCCAGCATACACCCCTTCTCTTGAGAGCATACCACAGTGAGGACACTGACAAACAACAATACAGTGGCAAAGAACTGAATCATCCTTTTACTTAGGCTGCTCTTGGATCACTGGAAATTAAAATCACAGTCACAGAAGAGCAGTGCTGCAGGCGTTCCACCTGCTCTGTTGTTAAACAACTTCTCTGCTTGGAGGCCTCTACTCTTCTTCCACCATCAATAGGTAGGTTTGTTTACAGGTCATTTGAAAGTTACTTGTGGATTTTATGACAGAATAGTCTATTATATCTGTCATAAGGCTAAACATCTAACTGTATTATGATTTCTTACTAAACATTGCTATATATTTTATACCACAGTATATCACGGAAGTCTGCAATAAACTTAAATTATCACACAAATATATATATTTTAAATAAAGAAGATTGTTTCTTCACCAAAATACATGGTCTCAAACGTCTGTTTAATAAAAAAAACCCAAAAACTTTTGTAGAATGCATTTTGGTATTACACAAACTGCAGTGCTTTCTGTAACTCTTACATTTTGTGTGGAAAGTATAGAGCATAGCCCAGCAGTAAATGGAGGAGCTGCCCAGATCTGGTCTGTTGCTTAGAGGTTTCAGGTTCACCCAGGTGGATCAGGCCCTGGACCCATCAGGTAGGCCAGGTCCCACAGGTGACCAGTCAGTCAGCAGCACTGACAGCTCCTCTGCTGGATCACTGGCTCTTTGGGCAGCAGTTCTGTTTCTGAAGCCTTAAGCTACATTTCTGTTAAGAACTATGCTAGCTCAAAGAGTTACTAGATTAACGAAACTGAAAATGCTCAGAAGAAAAATGTATGTGGTGCTTTAACCACTTTTAAGAAACATGAAGAGCAAGTGATGGAAGGGTGACCTTTATCTTTTCTACCAACAGAAGCCCAACCTCTCAGGCACTGTGAGAACATAATTTATCCTTGTTCTTTGTTCTGTTTAAAGTTGTGATCTGTTTATAACAATTTTGCAGAACAGGTAGAGAGAAATAAATGGTTTAAGAAGATATGTTAGTTTTAAAGTAAAGCTGAGAGGCCCACACAGCCCTCTCTTTGGTCAACACTGATACTTTATTCTTGGGTCTTAATTTCTCAGGGAATGTCATACCTGGAATGTCATCACTAGGGTGGTCTTACCAGTATTTTCTACTCTACATTCGCTGAATGAGCTGGCTTTTCTTTTTAAAATGCTTCTCTTGCAAGGTGTTTTTTCAATGACATCACTGCAAGGAAGATTCACTAGAATGAGGACATCACCTCCTTTTCTCTTTTGCAGAAAGCCGATTTTGGTAAAAAGGAAGGCAACAAAATATACTCTGCCTAACTGAATTTCTGCTGAATCATTTTGCAGGGCAAAGAAATCTCATTGGCAACCTGCAACAAAAACACCTGGGGTCATTAAAAATCCCAAAAAATCTGGTAAGGTCAAAAGGTGAAACCAAAAAATGCTAAAGGAGGAGGATGATTACTATTATTATTAACCATCATCATTTAATCAGTTTAATTTTTATCTTACCAGGAGTAAAGAAACCGAAAAAAGAAAAATTAAGTGGTTCTTCTAATTTATAGTCAGAACTTCATTCTAAATATATTTGTTTCCCCTTGTAGTTACTAATTTTGGTAAATCTAGCACTTTTATATGCTAGTAATAGAAATACAGTCAGATTCAAAGTTATTGGTACATCTCTTTAGTAAAGCATAGCACTAAAGAATAAAAACTTGCTTAAAATAAAAAGTTGGTTATTAATTTCCTTCAGAATTCTAGCTTTCCTTCAGGGGAAATCTGGAAGTTTTAAATACACTGATCTTTACTTTTCCACAATTCTCTCTTTTTGACTTAGATATTTTTTGTCTGCTGTCACATTTTTTTATGATTTGTTTTTAAATTATAAATCTGATTTTAGATTCATTTTTCTTAAACCACTTTCCACAATTCTTTACCAAAATCTACATGCAGTTTCATTTTTAAGGCCAACCAAGGATTTACAATATGCTAAACTGGGCAAAAATTCTGTACTAATCTGCACAATATATTTTATACTCTATCACAATAACTTTTTCTGTCTCCACATCGATATAACTTTTTCTGCTTTTTACAATGGTTTACAACTTAAATAATTTAACACAACAGTTGTTATATTTTTATTGCAAGCTTATAAAACTTGCTCGGTATGTCTCTTGCATGCAATATATTAAATAAAGAAATGACAGAGAAGAAGGGGAACTGATGATTACTAAAACTGTAATTCAGGTTCTGAATGTGTCATAAAGTGCTTCTGGCTCACTTGTGTCCTGCACATCTTGTCAAAGTTTCTCAGATGAACCACATCCTCATATTCAGCTCTTGCCTGTTACTCCAGTGTTGATAGAGGTAAAACAGTGATTTCACAATTCAGTCAATGCGTGAAGGATGAAGGATTGGTCAAGGGAAAGGCACCTAGCATAAAGACCCAAGGGGCAGGAATGCCATTGCCAGCTCTGCCACTGAGATGCTGGAGGACCCTGGGCAATTTATTTGGCTTCACGAATGTGTATAGAGCTAAGCTTCATTTAATTTTGCAAAAGCTTCAGTGGTGCATAGACACCCTCCTTAAGTGTAAGGCAGGACCTTTCTGTCTCATTTTTGTGTTTCTAAGCAACTGAAACACTTGATCCTTTGTAAAATAAAACTCCAGATTTCATACTTCCATTTTGTAGAATAAAAAAAGTATTTTCTTTGTGAAATGCCTTCAGATCACTTGATGAATAATTGTTACTGCTTTAGTATATCTGAGAGCTTATGTAAAAGATGCTGCTTCAATAAGACTCTTTAAAATTATGTTTTACATTAGAGACCCACTTTAAATATTTTTACATACACAGTTCTGTCCATCTCTACAAAGTAGGTCACTGTATATCCTGTATATCCACAAGAACATATAAGTCTGCTACTTCTAAAACTTCTTTGCTGATAGCTTACATAAAAATAATAAATAGTGATCTAAATTTATGTCAGGAGTAAATTTTACATACTTGGAAATGCTATATGCATTTCTATTTAAATTTCCATCTTTCTATTTCTGTAATTATTCACATTTTTGAAACTCAGGATAAAAATTTAAACTATCTGTTGTGCAGATTCTAAGGCAAGGCTTGATAAAAACATCCAGACTATATTTCTGATAGCTTGGCCCAAAAATACATAATTTATTCCTGTAAACCACTTAGCTCTGTGTAGTCTTATTGTTGCTAATGAAAAGACTCTTCGTCTAGATGATTAAGATTTCTTAGAAAGGTTTTTGACCTCTAAGAGATACAAGATAGACAGCTGAGAAAGGAACTTATAAGCATGTCTTTTTGTAGAAAAATATTGTAAGAGTGGAGATATTTGAAGATTAACTTCTGAATTGTGCTGCTATGATTTCAGCCCTTGCTGACATGAATCACTCATTTTGTAGGGTGAAGAAACACAGATGCCTGCACATTTTCTGAGATCTTTGGTTTTTATTTGATGTTTGAATGGTGCAATGTGAAAATGAATAATTGAAAAAAAATCAGCATTGAACTCCTAGATTAAGCAGCAAGATTGTTTTTTTCCTCAAAATATAAAGCAAAAAATCAAACTTGGAAGACAGGTATGCTTGTGAACTTGAAAAACTTCAAGGAATGTACCTAGATGATTACAACTCAGTTTTATTTGATTGTTACCTTTTTCCTTCTCTTTAAATATCCTAAGTATGATGTTTACCTTTGTATGTTTGTAATTATAAAGGAAATTAGATCAAGTAATCTGTATTATGTGGTGGATTTTTAGGAAGCAGATTAAGCTCGCCTACTCCAGAGATACATTCAGGCTTAATGGGTTGAAGTATTTGAGAAATGATGAAAAACATGCTGCATGTACTGTTCTAATTTCTGTTTACTGCCTATCAAACCAGAAATCTACTCACCAGAATACTGTTTCCAGTAGAGTGAGACAAACTATGGATCCTTTGCAAAATATTCAATAAGGGTGGGCATACTAGGAATAAATCATTTGGCAGGCAGGAAAAACTTCTTAGTTGTAAACAAGAAAGCATCCTTGTAGTCTGAATAATTAACTCCTTAGTGCCAGCCTAAACAGACAAATCAAGATCACAAAACATCTCAAGAATGAGCTGACTTCCATATGGAAATATCTAGAAGTCATCCGTTACTACTGCTGCTTTTCCATATAGCAGACAGTGAAATCAATATGCTGCATTGGTTCAGTAAATTTGTCTCTTAACAAGTTAATAAAACAGTGATCCCCACATAGTCTTTCCATCAAACTTTCATAGAAAAAATGAGAATACTAAATGTGCTAAGATGGGGAAGATCTGCTCCATTTGCTCTGCAATGATAATCTTTTACAAAAGAGGATTTTTATTATTAATTCCTTGCCTTCTGGGGATATTATAATTTCCTAGAATGTAAAAATGCCTTAAGCGCAGCAATTTGCTGAGCTAGACTGAATTTCAGGATGTTTCAAATGAGCGGATAAACAACTGCATAATAAGCAATTATTAGATCAAGACTGTACAGTACAGATATAGCAGTGAACCAGCCAATGGACAAGCAAGTAGAGATACTGTCTTTAAAAGTAAGAGTTAGTGATGATTTGACACGCATCACAACATTTCTGTTAAGAATTAAATACCCTACTGCTTATTTTTTCTTTAGAAATGCAGATTATTTTTTCAATCAAATCCTTGGGGTCTTAAAGATTGGACACATCCCTCTGCATATGAATAATAGGGAGTTTACAGGCTGAATATAACTTATGTGCTAAAAGTGATTAGACTAAATTTTTTTTTTCAATTAAATAGTTACAAATCAATTGTATAGGCTTGTTAAAACAGTCTATTCTCAAGCCTTGAATTATGCAGCTCCTTAGTGAAATATTATCTTACTAAAGAAAGAGTCAGATATACTATAGAAAAGTCAAGTGTAAAATTAATATACAGCTACCACATTTTTAGTACCTGGGTATTCTTATACAAAATATTGTCAAGCAGTCAGAATGGCTGGGAAATGTAGCAGCTAGATGAGAAATGTAAGACTTAGGCTGTTTGAGATGTAGAATAAAGTTATTAGCTGAGCTTTACTCTTAAAGAATCAGACATGGTAGAGTAAGAAGGGCT
>VWYI01008817.1:0-85456 GCA_013399455.1 Anthoscopus minutus
ACCTGCTGATGAGGGAGGCAAAGGGCTGCTCCTGGAGCCGGAAGAACAGAGCTTGCAGTAAAATAAAGCTTGTGGGGCAACAGCTGAAATCACTGGGGCAGGGAAGAGCACTCCAAGGCTGGGGCTGCTATGACAGCTGGGGCAGGGAGGTATCTTAAAACCTATATCTTGCTCCCTAGTTACTGAGATGCCAAGTATTCTGGACCCAAGTTAGTAGATATGTTGTTAAAACTACCAATTGAGTTGTGAAGTCTAATGAAGAAATAATTAGATTGCTGCCCTGTAAGGACACAAGCCAAGAAGCATTATAGTTCACACATTGCTGACACCAGATAATGTAATACACACGTTAAACAGCCAGGCATGGGTCTCTTGCTCAGAAGGGCTGACACTGTGAAGTCTATCTCCCTGGCTGCTGCCCGACTCTGTTCCATAGTCTATAACTAGGGAAAGATTTCTGTGGTGTCTGGCAGTGAAGCATCTGGATCACCATGGTGATCAGCACCTCAGGATTCCCTTTGCAGAGAAATGCGTGCCTACACGGGGTAAGAGGTTCACCCTTTATGGGTGCAGCTTTGCCAGCTGGAGCTAAATCCTGTCCAGAAAAAATCAACACACATACTGCTCATAAATACTGTCACAGGTGAAAGATAGTTTCTCTGAGCTCCTCCATGCTGAAATGTATCTAATGGGCATCTAACTTGCAGTGCTTAAGACTGCCTTGGCATTTGCCCTCCCAAAACCAGCCTATTACAAACTCTCTCCATCCTTGGCTGCCTGGGTCTAATTGAAGATTCAGATTCCTGCCTTCCTAAAGTGGTGCCTTTTAGCACAAATATATGGATTTACCGATGCTGTAAAACCTTAATGTGAAAATGCAGAATGGAAAGCTGAACTAGCAGACGAGCAGCTCTGCAATGACCATTCATGTGCGCACATTTATGTCCCTCTCCTTGAAAAGAGCTCTAGCAGAGGGAGCTTCTCAGCAATGGTGAGGGGCTGAGCTGCCTTGACACTGGAGATGTTGGGAATTGCTGTGATGCAGCTGATGTGCTGGAACCTGTTCACATTTCAGAGCCCTTAAATCCAGCACTGCAGCTGCTCCAGCCACCACTAGGCTGCAAGACAAAGGTCTCTGCAGACCTCCTTCATTAGTTGAAGGCAAAAGTTTCCCCTGTGTGTTTTGGGCTCCTGTTTGAGCTGGCTGATGTTGACAGGCTCTTTTTCTCCTTTATTTTCCAGCAGGAGATAATTAAGCTTCTCCTCACTTAGGCAGAGATGGATCTATATGCACTTGGAAGAGCTTGTTTCCTTCCTTCCTAACCTGCCTGTTGCAGTCTACCCAGGGGCTGCAGGCTTCTCCTGTTCCATGACTTGTCCACGTGGTGCCTTGCCTTTCAGATTGGCTTGCTGCAGATAATAATGAGGCTGTTGCCTGTTGAAAGCCAAATGCAGGCTCTGGGGCATTCATTTTCTCATCTTTCCATGTGTCACTTGGGAAAAAAGAAAGTAGATCAGGCAAGAACTGGTAAGAGAGAAGCCATTGTGAAAGGCCCCTGAGCATCACAGCTACCCTAATAGTTGAATTTTCTGTATAGCTCCTGTTGCTTAACCTTAATTAGTTCTCAAACTGCAAGAAGACCAGAACCACACAATAACTTTGTTCCCTAATGCTCCTTTTAGATATGCTCTTGCCTGCACCCCAACTTCTAGGCTGAAACTCTCTGTTCAGAGGTTGAATGTCTGTTCATTCTTCAGAAACGTCTAAGTTCCTTTTTTATCCAAATTTTGACCATCTCTCCATTGAGAACCTGGACTCATGGCTGAAGTGTGTTCTGGTGAGCAAAGCCTCAGAGTTCTAGGAGTCTGGTAAAGTAATATGAATATATGTCACAGGGCAGCTGAGGTGTCCTGTCTTCATACAGGGGAAGGCACAGTGCCCTCCCCACAATGGTGTCACACCAGCAATGTTGCTCTTCAGCTCATTCATCATGTTGCTCGTGGTGTTGATTGATTCTGTCTCAGTCTCTCACAGTGCCTCTCTCTGCTCCACAGTAATGCCCATTTGATGTCCATTTAGGCTCTAATCCCTTTGGGCAGGGACCGTCCTAAAATATTTTGGAGAAATGCTGTGCTCCATACCTGTCAGGGACTAGAGCTCCCCAGCTCGGTGGAGGAGACATGATGATTTGTGCAAGCGTTTGGTAAGTCAGAGCCGAGCAGCTGCAGCTGAACTTCTGGAGTGAAAGCCTTGTTTTAGCCAACCAGTATTCCCTTGCTTCTGGAATTTAGACAAGTTGCTTTTAACTGTTACTTATGAAGCTTCATAAAGCACTCTTTAGTGCATGGAAAAAACAGGGAAGGAACCCTTTTCCAGGTGAGCATGACAGCAGATGGAGAGATGGACAGTCTTATAGGTGGGACACTTGATTTTTCCGAGCCACTGAGTTTCCAGACTTCTGCGTTGCATTGGGTAAGTTGCTTGGTACCAACTTCGAACAACTGTCAGCAAAATGAGAGGTAACTGGCTTAAGGGGAAAGAGGCTTAGTAAGTGTTTAGGAGGCAGAACAGATTCGGGGGGAGAGTGGCTATGCAAGCACTACCAAGGCTTACTTCTGCCACATTGAATCTCGTTTAGAACCTCTTCTATGATCACAGTGAATTGTGATCTAAGCAGCTTGAACGTTTGTCATGGCTCAGTGACACAATTTGTGACCCACCCTTTGTCTGAGACCTAATAAGCCAATGACCAATGGACTTACAAGTTTTCAGGGGGTTATTTTTCAGAGTTCAAGCCCCTGGCAGACAGCTCACCATGATCCTAATGGAAATATGGTTTAAGCATAGTTGAGCACTCTCAAGACAGCTCTAAAGCTTGGTCTGAGCAGTCGAGGGACAGCATTTCTGCTGGTAGATGTTAAAAAAATTATTTGATCCTTTTTGTGCTGGCTAGTTTATAACTTTCTTGCTTGCACACTTATGGAAAAAAATAGTGCCCTGACAAAAAGAAATCCCAGCAGCCCCATCTAGAAGATATTAGGAGAAAAGTATGGTCCTTTTCATCTTCATTCTGCAGATTTCCTTGAACTAGCACAGTATCTTCTGTCGGGTAAGCTGGTTTTAGCTATTCATGTGAGCATGAGTCAAGAGAGTTTGTTGCTGATGACTCCCATTTTTCTAAACTGTATTATAAAAATTTCAAAAGTTAGGAAACTGAGTTTAAAGGAGACAGGTATAATGAAGTATGGAAAAGTATTACCTCTCTCTTTCTCCTTTTTTTAGTTTTTTTGAACAAGGTTTGCTTTCTAAATCACTGGGCACGGTTTTTATTTGTGCTGTAACAGTGTGCAAAGAGCACAGCTCTATTCAGAGGTGTGGTGCTGTTCTTTGCTATGTGAACACAGCACAGTGTCTGCCCTCTAGAGCCTCTGAACCAGCACCTGGGCAGCTCAGAGAAGTCCTGAAATGTGTATGGCCAGAATGGACATGGGCTGAGGATCCTTTGGGTCCAATCTCCTGCCTTTGAGACTGGCCAGCATCTCATGCTTCAGTGGGCAATACAGTCCAGTAATTGTTTTTTAAAGTATACTTCCATGCAGAAGCATAATCCTGTTTTTGTATCAGATTTGTGTTATTCACTTTTTAATTTCATCATGTGTCCCTTTGTCCTCCTACTGCTAGAAAAAGTACAGAGCCTTCAGGTACTACAGCATGTGGTTACGTGGACTGCTGATCTGGCTCTACTGGCATGTGTCCATTACCACATGATGGTCTTTTCTTCACCATTTCTCTCTATTATGTGTATTTATGCTGGGCTTTAGTCTAATAACATTCATTTAAACATACTTTAGGCAAAGAAGATAGCATGATCACCTTGGTAAGTAGAAGCCAGTGTTGCTGCCTTCTAATTCCACGGTTCTTGTAAGAAAGAATTTATATTTACCAGCTTGAGTATCCCTTCTTTATATGGTAGGTCCTATGGCTGGGAAAAACGGTTTTGTAGGTAATAGGAAAGGATTCTGGTACAGAACTAGCAGAGGATTTGAGATTATAACTTTTAATGATTTCAGTAGGGAGTGAGAGGTGTAAAGACAGTCCTCATTGTGTTGTGGCTTGTATGCTTAGGGTAGGTTCCCTCTGAGTCTTTTTTCACCCCTGTCTCTTCCTATCATTTCCTCCAGGCTGCTCCTGAAGGGGTTGTAGAGTTGGGACAGATACTGGCAGTATGAGGAAATTTCAGTTTTAAGAAACACAGATGTTATTTTGCACTTACATGGGAGTGAATAGAACCCTGTAGATCTGCATATCAAGCAGGTTTTGAAGTATTTCTTAGCCTGGGCTTGCAGAAGGTAGAAAGAGGCAGCAGAGTGGAACCTTAAAGCCTGGTGAGGCAGCGAACTCTGTATCACTGGAGTATTTTAAGCAGGATCTGCATCAGCTCAGGAGAGTGTGCTGGAAAACATGCTTTGTTCTTACATAGCCTTTAAATGCTTCTCCAGCTTGAGGCACAATCAGTGAAGTTACAGAAATGTACATTTAGCCAGGAAAAATGAGAAAGAAGCAATTAAGGGGACACCCCCCCCCCCTTACTGATAATAGAGGTATGTCATGAAAGGAAAAGATTTTATTCCCTTTGTAGCTCAGCTGATCTCTCCTGCTACAAAGCAATGTGCTGTTGGGCTGGACTTAGAGGCATCCAAAACTGTCAGGTGGATTAGTAAAGCTTCTCTGCTTCTTTGAACACAGAGAGGCATTTTAAACAGGATTTATAAATTAGAAGAGTGCTCAGTTTTAATGGAATATGCATTTCTAGGTGTTTATTATCTGTTTGTGTAACTGTCAGTTGTATTTGAAAACCTATGAGAATTAATTCAGTGGGAGGACACACAGACGTGTTCAGTCACTGGGGTGACGAATAGGTTCATGTCAAATAAAAGCAGCTGCTCATAACTTTAAGGGAAGATGGTCACAGAGACTTTGTTCTGAAATTACAGCTTGTGCTTAAATAAACACTTGGTGCCCAAAGCCGTTACAGCTTGTGTTGGGATATTTTAGTTGAGCTGAGACACACAAACATAGAACAAAAATATTACCCTTTTACTTGTTCCTGCTTTCCTTTCCCAGTAAATACTTGCAACTCAAACATTTCCTGTAGGAGCAAGGTTGCAAGCAGGGCTGACACATCAGTATAGGGTGGAAACAAGCTTCTCTCTTGGAAGTAAAAGCTTAGAATCTTGGTTTACGAAGTCCATCGTTAGTTAAGGGACAGTAATATCCCTTAACTTGTTCAAAACTTGGTTCCCTTCCATTAAAAAGGTAACCTTAAACTGTGTGGTTTGTTCCTAGGTGATAATCTGTAATTAATGCCTGGATAACAACATTTTTGTTCATGGAAGTTAGCATGGTGTGTTTGAGCATTCAATTTGAAGTCAATCAATTTCCCTCTTACAATTAATTCAGAGTCAGAATTGTGCAAAAATCTGCAATGTTATTAGCCAGTCCAGCATTCCTCATCAATTACAGGATTGCTCATACAGCTTTTGCAGCACATCATAAAGCCTTTGTTCCCAGCTAATCAAAGCAACACTTCAGTGATCAGATGAGTTCCTCCAGGCAGTTGTGCCCGTTCCTTCTTGCTTCTTTTAGGAGAGGGGAGCATTTGTGGTTTCAGTTGCATCAGCAAGAGGCACAGCTGGTTTTGCTGAAAGAATACAATTACATTCTAAATGTCTGGCAAAACAGGCATTAAAAAGAAAGCTACATTCAGAGGCTTCTGGAATTGAGAAGCCAGTATCTGTCTTACCACTCTACACACTCTGGGGCAGCAGACAAGCTGCAAATCTAGTGCCTCAAAATGTTTCTGATGAGCTTCCAGTTATCACACTTATTTCTGCTGTCCAGCCCTGCAGCTGCATCAGTGATACTTTCCCAGTGTCCTTCCCTGTTCCTCACCTGCAGCAGGAGTACTGGATAGTGCTGGTGCTCTAGACCCACCGTGAGAGAGGGAGAGAGGCAGGTACATATGTGGCTCCAGAACTTTCATGAAGGCATAGACAAGTGTGGAAAATGATCCACTACCTCTACTCAATGCATCCGAACTCACTTAATACATCAGTGATCATAATTTCCTGCAGCGTTTCTTGCTGTTTCGATGAGGGTTTTAACCCAGGCCGCTGTCAGAGTCAGGTTTTTATGGAGAGGATAGGAGAAATCACTGGCCCTGATTATCCCACGCCTTAGCTCCTGTAGCTACAGTATCCAGGTAGAAAAGCTTCCTGATTGTGCTGGAATTCATGGAGACCTTTTATGTGAAGACATGCCCATGAGTACTGTGTTGTCCTTAAGGTAAGGTGAGGCTTATTGCACTTCATCAGACTTTATGAGACATGGCCAGGTCTTCTAATGCATCTTCTTCAGCCCAGGTTTCACCATGTTAATGTACAGTTGTGTCTCCCGGTATGTCTTCTGGTCTACTTCTCTGTCCTTTTAGATTTGTTTTCTTTTTTATTCCCAACACCCTCCTCTTTGAAAATTGACTGAAACCAATCAGCCATGTGTGATGACAGATTGCATCACAACCTCTGTCCTGTTCCCACAGTTTCATGCTGGAAAGGTTGAACGTCAATCAAACAGTGATACTGTGAAACAGTGCCTTCATGGCCATATTTCTGGTAGAGTACCTATGACATGTACTACTCCTAAGTGGCTGCTAGGAATTTTACTTCTAAAGTACAGCTTTAAGAGAACTCCAGCATTCCAGCCGATCTTACAGGCCAGCTTGGATCCAGGCACACGATTTTATTTTATGAAATTTTCCCAGCTTGTCAAGAGTTTCAAGTTATATGTTGAGTCAACAGACGTCCCGGGCTGATCCTGGGAGTGCAGCCAGGCTGTGTGCAGGTCAGTGGTCCTCTTTGGTGTGAGAACGCTATCAGGAGTCAGTCACAGTTTTTGCTTTAATTCTCAGCAATTGTAGATTGTGTTCGCGCGAGTGAAACCGTGTAGAGAAGGTGTGTTTTCCCCCAGCAGCCCTCACTCAGCAATAACTAACAAGGTCGCTGCGGAGAGAGCGCGGCGCACAGTGACCCCAGCCGGTTTGCCGTGCTGCGGTCCTGAAGCGCCACGCAGTGGTCAGAGTGCGCCGGTGCAAGAGCGGCGCCTCAGCCGGGTGCTCCTTCGTGACGCTCGAGATTATGCTACTCGACGTGGGTCAATCCTGTCAGCCCTGTTCGACTTCATTTCTCGGGCTTTAAGCGCGTAGTTGTCCTTTCTCGTTACCAATTTCTATCGTTCATTTACTGGAATGGGATATGTTCGGTGCACTGGATTTGGCAGCAGTTGTGCTTTGATATGCTCCCTGAAAAATTGTTCCTGTCTGTGCATGCCTGTGTGTACACCTGCTCTTGCTGATGCCCTGGAAGCTTCTACTTAGAGATTTACTTCTAAGTATGGAAGAAAAGAATGATTTTACAAAAGATTTCACAAGATCAGTGTAATGAGAATTTTTCATGTTCTTTCATTACAGATCTCTCCAGGGAAGTTAAAACAGTAATACATTGACATTCCTGCTGAGTGCTGTGTTTCAGACTTATTTCTTAGTAACTGAACAGAGCTTCTCAGCAGGCAGTTTTGGATGATACACCGGTCTGTGTATACTTGTGGAATTTTAAAATCACAGTTAGGTGATTGTGGTTTGGGGAGGCTCAGGCTTACCTCGGATGCTACTTTATAGTCTGTCTGCATTGATGCACATATTCAGTTTATGTAGAAACTCAGAATAACTGAACTGATGTGGGAGTTCATGTATTCCACACAAACACTGGGAGACCTGGGTGTGTATAGAAATGCAATGCCAAAATTCAGTGTCAGTGTGAATGAAGTCCTGTTCTGCCCAAGGAAGGCATAAGGGGCTGTGCCTCAGCCTTACCTGGACACAAATGAATTTTTCTGAGAGATGCATATTTAAGGCCATATAAGAATGGTAAAAGGTAGCCAAGTAGGCTTAGTCCAGTTACAGCTGAGAGCTTTTTTATCATTCTTTCTTACACTTCCCCCATCAATCAATGGATTCGATGGATTAGCTCTTGAGAGTAGCCCAAGGTGGGGAAAGTGACACAGTCACCTTCTGACACACCTGCAGCGGCTCAAAGCACACCTAAAATATGGTGTTGGATGATACCTGTAGATTGTCACTTCTGTTGTATTAAACAATGCCCAGCAGTTCTACTTATGGTTCTCATTCGTGTTCTCTAGGAGGCAGGTGAAGATTCACATGTGCTGATGGATACTGGAAAAATTCCAGGCTGTGCCTCGTACCAAGCCTACAGCAGCATGCCTGTGGCAGGCAAGGGGACAGTTACCCAGCTTGGCTACGCCGCTGTTTATGTAATGGAGGAGGTACAGCCCTGTGGCTTTCTTAGATTTTCCTGTAGTACCTTTAAGCAGGTGAGGCAGAACTATTTCACTGCAGAATGTTCATTTTTATAACAATCATTTGCTACCTTTATGTTATGCTACTTTTCAGAATGGCAAGTGCTGTGTAACAGGAAGGAATGCTAACACAACTGAAAATGTTATGATAATCTCACAGTGTGGCTGTAGTTTCCATCACTGACCTTATATTTGTTAAATCATTTACTATTGGTCATGCCTGAGGCTCCCTACTGCAGCATGTAATGCCCAGAACTCAGTACAGTTCCCCATGAGTAAAAAGACAAATGTTCCTGTATTCCAGCTCTCTTTGGAGAACATGGTTTCATAATTAACTAAATTGTTGCTTTTAAAGTGATTTGCATTGTTTCTGAGAGGAAGACTGAACCACGCTACAGCAGTATTTGGAAGGGGAAAAGAATCCCCCACTGCTGAGGGTTGTGGATTTCATTTGGTTTTTTTAATGCCTGAACTGCTAAATTAATTACTCTGTAAAATTAGTCAAGATCCAAGACTGAGTTCTGGGAGAAACATTGCACAATGTAATAGCATAATTGTCCCTCTTATCTTTTAGATTAGAATATCCATATATTCCAATTACCTTAATTTACATTCAGAACAAATGCACTTCCTCCTCCCTGCCCAAATTCCTCAGCAATGCTGTCTCTCTTGATTACAGAACTTTTCCAAGGGATGCAATACTAATGAAAATTGTATTCTAAATCAAATATTCATTTGCAAGCAATTTTACCATTCCAAAACAATCCAGGAGTTATGTTTAGAATCATTAACTTAATTTAATCCATAGAAGCACAATAATTCAGTATTTAAATCTCAAACTGCTTTTGCTGCCAGTGTTGTTTTGCACTTTGTGGAGCGCGTTCCTGGAGGAAGGGATGATGAGCTTGGAGAGCTTCCCTGGTAAGCCGTGTTAACTACAGGGCAAAGAGTTAGGTGGCTCTCTTGAGGTAGCATGACAATGGGGTTCTAACAGCTGCTTACCATATAGCTGATCAGAAAACACCCTCAACTTTGAGGAGTAAATTGGAAATTTTGAGAAAACACTGTGAAGGTGCCCAGGGGGAAAGAAAAATTTAACTCATTAAGGTTATAAAAATTATCTTCTCTCCTTTGATAATTGCATTGGTTACACTGGAGCAGGAGATCTCAGTAGTATTAATCTTACATGTACCTGTTTACCAAAAAGATTGACCGTGCACGATGGGGTGGGGAAGAAATGTCCCAGCAGCTGTTAGGTCCTTCAGCTGTACAAAGCTGACATCTGCCTACAGCCTACTTTATTCATTTCTTCATGGAGTGTTATTTTGTTTTCTTTTAGATGCGCTGTGCATTCTTGTTTGACTGCAGTTTCTGAACACAGGTCCAATGAGAGCCTGCAGAGCACCAACATCCCTTCAACCACCCATCAGGTATGTGGCAACAGCTCCTTGCTGTACTTGGGCTGTATTTACTGGCCCTGTTGTCCCTGTGCCCCTACAGGTTACTACCTGTAACAGCCCACACCTGAGAAGTTCCTGCTCTCAGCTGTGAAAACTGAGTTTCGGTCCAAGCAATTAGCAGTGTTAGAAAAAACATTTTTTTCTATTATATTGACACCCACCCCCTTACAGTATACATAAACTTCCTCTTTCTTGTATCTCAGACTCTTTCATTAGGATTTCACTTTAGAGTAATGTAAATGAAAATGAACTATCTCTTTTAAAAAAAAACCTCAAAACACTTAAAATGTATTTTCAGTGATAGTTTATTCACTCACTTACAAACATTAAAGTATGCAAAGCAGTTAAAAAATGCTAACTGAAACTTGAAATTCTAAAATTTTCGTAAGATTTTGTTTGAAGGTGAAGGAAGGTTAAAATTATTAGCAAAGATTACTCCGTGCTGACAACCAGCTTCTTAAACCTATACCTGAACAATTTAAACAGAATTAAAACCATGCTAATTACAAAAACTTACCATGAGGTTCCTTGCAGGGGGGTCACAGTTAGTCTTTGGAGGTCCAAGAATACCATTTTAATGTGTTACTCAGCAGAAGTAGCTGGTAATAGTACAAGTGCTAAAATGCAAAATTCACAGATGGGACAGTTTGGACATTATTCTGATTAAGGTGCAGAAAAAAAATGTAAGCAAGTTTTTCAGTGGAATATGAACAAATGTGTGGCCTTTCTTAGCCTGAGTGTTTAGAAATCCTCTTTAAACCAAACATATTAAGGCACAACTGATTTTTTAATTCTGCAGGTGGAAAACTCAGTCATGCAGTTTTGTCTGCTATTCAGATGCTTTGCTATTCACAAGCCTCAGCAGGATAAAGAGTAACGAAGGTTCACTTGAAAATTACATAGGTTAAAAACTGTGTAAATATCCATATTCAGACTATTCACAGGTAGAGCACAGTATTATGGTGTACAGAAAAATACAGATCCAAGCTTCAGTGGGTTGCAACCCCAAGCGCACAACACAATTCCTTAAGCTTATAGCACAAGTGGACATGAGCATCCACTAGTTTCTGCTCTAACACTGTGCACTTTGTAAAGAAGCTGCCTCCTACGGACACGTCTGCACCCATCATAACTTAGTTCAAACTTTATCAGTCTGTGTATATTTACTAATGCTTTATTCATCTGGAAGGTCTTTCCTGTGACTAGTTTTAACAGGAGTTAACAGCATTCTTCTGGGATGGAATTGTGGCAGAACCCTGCTTCCCATGAGTGGGCTGATCTAAAAACAAGTTAAAAACATCCGTCCTCAAAGGAGATGCTGTAGACAGAAATCCATCGTGACAGCAATTTTGTTTCCCCCAACCCACTTCTGATAAGGAACTTCAGCTGCTAAAAGAACACGTAATGTTCCTTGCCACAGATGAAATGTGGAGGGAGCTGCTTACCAGTCTAGGTGCGGGCACCCCAAGGTGTGGGACCTGGATTTTAGATCTATGTCACTGCACAGTGCAAGGGTACAGTGGCTTAGAGGTGAGTGTCGGGTATCGATACGTGCTGAGCGGTGGCTCCTTTAGAACCTGCTTATCTGAAACAAACCGAGTGGCTGCAAAAATCTTTACAGAAGTTCATCGCAAAAGGGTAAAATTAATTAACTGCTATGAATTCTTTGCATTCAGGGCTGCAAAACAAAGACACATATTACTTAAATCAGTTTTATTTAAGAATTTCCTACAGTGACAAATCTTATAAAAAGCATCCAAACACGAAACTGCAGCAAACAGCATTCTTATGGATATCTTACAGACAGTGGAACTTCCACCCTGGAGAGGCACACTGAGCTCTAGTGATCTCTGCTAAAAGAGCTATTACAAAGCACACCGCAAGCTCAATGTTCTCATCACAAACCCCCATCGTCTTCAAGTCACATTACCACACTTACAGATCATTAACAGAAAAAAAACCACACACCATACAGCATTCACAGCAGTTGACATAAGGGAAAAGAAATACAAATACTCCATTTCACATAACACATTCAACTAATTGATTAACTAGGTAGAGAACCCACTTAAAAATCTTCCACATGTGGATGTCCTTTGAATGCAATAAACACTCGTACGTTATCTGCTATCATTGCTCTCCGCACACTCTCTCACCAAAGCCACAGGATCGAGAGACATCTCGCCAAGTCAAATAAAATCCCATTAATGCACCACCAGGTCTCTGCATGCGCTCGCTCCTTCATCTCGCACATACCAGCCCTCTCATGCCTCGGCACCACCACCAATCCCACACATGGTTTCAAAAGTTCAAACAGCCTTCTGGTTCCATCTCACAGCCTTGCGTTCACAGCGTTGATACGACTCCATGAAATAAAGAGTAGCGGATAAAAATGGAACACCCACCGTCTAAGACGCAGCATGTGCGGTGTGATGAAGTATTCTTTGATGAGAAAGCATGTAGACAGAAGTATTCCTAAGGCAGAATATTTACAGCACTGCTTTCAATGAAGTGCTTCTTCCATACACATTTGAAATGAGATGAACTGCGGAGATTAAATGAAGCCTTCATATCGTACTTTAGTATGGAGGGGAGACAGTGTTAAGAAAAAAACAAACACAAACAAAAAATGATACTGTGTTGTCCAGCGGGGCACTTGGAGAGTCTTATGGTGGGATCAAATTAAAAACAAGAGGGAGAGAATGCTGTTTCTGACCAATGGTTCCATTTTGAACATGCAAAGAATTCAGGTAGCCAGGAAACAAGGGATAAAATATTACAGGAGAAGCCTTTCCTATCAACTGTAGTGTTAGTTCACCTATCGGGCAAACGGCAGTCCACTTCCAAACATTCAGAATTCCAACTAGATATGTAACAAAACTTAGAAAATTCCTTTAACCTTTCTTTTTTTTTCCTTTTTTTTTTTTATAAAAGAAGAATGTCAAAAATACTGCTGAATATACTGCACACTGAACAAATTCATTTGGAAAACTTTAGTATATACGTAATTTACAGTATACTTACCATGACTTAGAAAAATTTGATTTCCCACCATAGAGTCAGTATCAGAGCCCACTGCGTCTACATTCCCCAGCCTGATGACTTGGAATCCATGCTTGAACCAAAGCCTCCATTAAACCCACCGCTGGAGCCTGTGTTTGAGGCCGAGCCCCAGCCTATTGCTGCCCCTGAGTTGGACCCTCCGTACGAATTGTTGCCTGAACTAAAACCCTGGTTCTGCTCCCGCTGCATGTTCCCCTGAGGCTGGTTGTTTCCCGAGGGCCCCGACTGGTTCTGCTGGCTGGCCAGCATGCCCATCATCCCCCAGCTGCTCTGCAGGGCTGCCTGCGCCGCTGCCATCATGGCAGGGTTGATGCTAAAGGCCCCAAAGTTCATACCCCCGCCCATGTTGCTGCCCTGGTTGTTGCCCAGTCCTCCCCCACCTCCTCTGCTATTACCAAAACCACCCTGATTCCCAAAGCCTCCCGGGTTACCACCAAATCTTCCACCTCTCTCTAACTGTCTACTACTATTGTGCTTAGGTTCAGCATTGGATATATGTACGCTGATTCCTTTAATGATCAAGTCCTCTCCACAAAGAGACTGGGCAACCTATAAGAAATAAGGGATCAATTAAATGTGTGTTAAATGTCCTTTTTTTCGAAAATGTTACTAGTACAAGACAAAACACAAAACATCCCCTATGATTCTCAGCAGGTATTTATCCTGTAAAGAAAGCAATGTGCATGTACTTAATCCAATTTAAAGTGATTTAGCTTTGCATTCATCACTACACTAACTGCAGTACAAAATCCTGCCTGCACAGCTGCATCTAAAAGTGTAATCTCAGTCCACTCAATAAATCAGATCAACCTGATACCACTGTAATTCTCAAGACGGCAGACAAGTGTTTCATGTAGTTCTGGAAATGATACTGCTATTTCTCATGCTACTAAACACGTAGTCTTTGAAGTTAAAATATTTTAAGACTTACCTGATCATCTGCAAATGTAACAAAAGCAAATGCTCGGAAGGGTTTAGGAATGAAGACATCTACCACTTCCCCATACTGGGCAAAGAATTGTCGGAGTTCATCTGCCGTCATGTCCTCAGTGCAGCGTCCAACAAACACCTTCCTGCTGCGCAAAGGTTCATCTGGACTTTGCTGGAGAGAATTGAAGGACAAAACTGTATTTTTTTTTCCTTAGCAGAAAAAACTATCACAACTGTAGTCCTTGAGAACTCAAGGTAAACTGTCACTCTTAATCTAGCCTGCTCTGAGAGCTGCTGATGGAAGAAACTTCAATACTGCAAATTTAAGACTTAAATAAATTTTAAAAATTCTATTCCAAATGGCTGCACCTTGGTACAGGTGGGAGAGAAGAGCCACAAGGAAATGAGCATGGGAGCAACACACAGGGATCGGGACAAGAGCAGTGCAGAAGATTGTTTTTTCTGTAATAATTGCATAAAGAGACAAGAATAGAATCTACAGGTTCAGTTTGGAACTCAAAGACTTGTTCCACTCTTCCTGAAATTAGTTATTCCATCTGCTTTATTCTACATTTATTTATGCAACAGGCCAAGTTAGGCAGGTACTGCTGGACATTAAACACAGATTTCTATCTGTACTTCATTCTCTCACATAATGAGTTATTTTTGCAACAATTCCATGACTTCCAGCTCACCCGCTTCTTCCCTGTTTTCCTTCCTTACTCTCAATTCTTCTGTTCATTCACAGTAAGGCCACATCCCAGAGTGGATAGTTAAATCTGAACAGCCGCTCTCCCCTAACACAGCTGATGAAGACTTGCACTTGGAGTGTCTGGTACAAATAAAACTAGCAATAAATCCCAAAGTACCTTAGAGTTGGGAAGTTTACAGTCACACCATCTTCCATCAATCATGTGCCGCTGAGACATTACTTTCACTTGAGTTTCGTAATCCGTGAATCGAACAAACCCAAAACCTTTCGAATGGCCTGTTTTAATATCCTTCTTAACCTAGGAAGAAAATAACCAAAACCCAGAAGTAATCACTAGTATGAAGCATGCTGTTACTGAATTAATTTGGTAAAAATCTGTTTGAGAGTTCATCAGTCTTAGAACCATTCTTATAACAGCAACCTCTTAAATCCTTCTCCCAAGGCAACATCTTCTCCCAAAATTAACAGGCTCATTGAAAAAAGACACCCTTAGGAAGAGACATGGCTTCTGATTTTGTCCAAGTTCATAAAGCTCCTTTGTTTCTATGTGCTTTCTCGGGAGCCTGATATCTACCCAATGTCCCTCCTTACTTAAGCTGGAAATGGATTTTACCTGCACCATCAGAACTTCTCCAAAGGTACTGAAGTATTCCTTTAAGTCTTGTTCAGTGGTTTTCCAGGGAAGACCCAAGACTATTAAATCTGAAGTCTTCTGTACTGCTCGTTTCACTTTCACAGCTGATGATGCATCGGTTTCATCCATTTTTCTCTTATTATCTGAATACAAAAAAGTACATTAGACAATTTCAGCTCTGGGAATTGACCCATTGACTATGAACTGTGTGGTGTTAAATTATAACCCATGATGAGAAAGAGTACAGACTGCAAGAAACACACGCCAGCTGTTGAGAGCTAACAAGAACACTCATCTGACTGCCCTGCACCAAGGCCAGTCCACAATAGAGGCCTCCTCCAAAATGCAATCTGACCTAGTCAGTTCTTCACTAGTTTAAATATTATCCAGCAACATTCACAGTCCTGTAAGGTGGAGAAAACATTAATTTTTAACAAGATCACTCCACTAGCAATTTTCTTCCTTCCCCTCTTTTTCTGGGTGGTGGAGCAGGGTGGACAGTTTTCTCCTTTCCTGAGCACTTCTAAATGGTACCTCTGGCCACACCATGCCTTGAGAAGCCTCTGTGAGTACAGATATGACAGTACACTACAGTCTTTGAAGGTCTACAGGAGGCTATCCTTCAAGGGTAACACAAGACTGTCATTGAAGTGCTCGTTTAGGCAGAATATTAAAAAAATTAAAATCTCTATGGGGTCCAACCTACTGGGCAGGACAGACACCTAAATAAATCATTGATCTCTTGTGGATCAGAGAGTTAACGAGTGACAAGGTTGCCACGTTAGACCAGCAGTGACTAGGACCTTAAAGAAAGCAGCCTTTTACAGAGAACCGAAGCCACGAGGACAAACCTTTGGGATAATTCACGACGTAGACGAGGTTTCCCCAGCCGGCTTCGGGGGCATGCAGGATGCCCTCGACCAGCCGGACTCCCCGCATGCACTGCGACACCGGGTTCCTGTAACGCAGCCCGCACGCCCCGGGGAACTGCGCCGTCACCGTAGACAACAGCACCGTGCCGTCGTCCTCCGACGGGATTTCGATGGGCTCATCGTTCTCATCCTCCGTCACCCGGATATACTCTGACATCTTCGCTGGAAGTTACTGAAGTACAAAAGGGATAAGGAGGCGTAAGCCCCCCGACTTAGCTTTCATCTTCTTCGCCCTGAGGCACGAGTCCCTCCCACGGTATTTATTATACAACAAGGAGCTCCGACACGCTCCATTCATTAATGCTAAAGCTTCCGGTCCTGCCGTACACCTCGGCCCGTCCTGGAGCTAAGGAGCTGGTTTCCGAGCACGGCGGAAATTCCCAAGGCTCCCCAAGCTCCCCCCGCGGAGCTGGGAGCACAGACCCCTCAGCCTTGCCGCCTGCTGGGCCCGCCCGAGCCCGCGACCTCCGGATGCAGCTCCACCCGCCCCAGCACCGCGGGCAACCGAGCCGGGCCCCACCCTGCCTCGCTCCACGCTCACCGGCCAGAGAAGGGGGCGACGTCTCGAGAATCCCTCAGCACCGCCTCCACCGCACTCTATCCGCCGCCGCACAAAATGGCGGCCGCGGCCCCTCGGAGGCCGGGCCGGGCCGCGGGCCGAACCATTCCAGGCGGCCGAGGGGGGGCGAACTGCGGCGGGGCGCTCGGGACGTGGGAGAGTGGGGAGCTCCGGCCGTGCCCCAGCGCGCGCCGCCCGCTCTCAGCCGGAGCTCGGGCGGCGTTTCCGGAAGCGGCGGCAGCGGCAGCGGCGGCGGCGGCGGCAACGCAGCGCTCCAAGCCGCGCTCCCCCAAGCGCGGAGGCGGTGGTGCGGCCCTGTCCGCGCCTGCGCGAGCGCGGGAACTGCATGGAGCCTGCGCTGTCCGGGACCTGTCCGTGAGGGAGAAGTAGTCGCGTCAAGCTGCGATTTCGAAATAGGCATTTGCCCCCCGGGGCGGCGACGAGTAGCTCGTTTGGAGGAGCGAACCTTGGCAAATCTTGCCATGCCTCTCTCCCGTCTCCGCTACCAGAAAGGACGAGCTCACCTCATTTAAAAAAAACCCAAAAACCAAAACACCAAAACCCAAACTTAAGTCACCCGGCGTGTTCAGCATGGAGAAGAATGAGGGGAAACCTCATCACATCCTACAACTTCGTGAGGGGCAGCGGAAGGGTAGTTCCGATGTCTGCTGTCTGCGACCAGTGACAGGACCCGAGGGAACGGCTGGATGTGTATCGGTAGAGATTTGGGCAAATATATCAGGAAAAGATGCTTCCCCCTGAGGATGGTCGGCCACTAAACAGGCTCCCAGGGCAGTGGTCAAGGTCCCAAGGCTGCTAGACCTCGAGGAGTGATTTTAGAGAAGACTCTCGGGGACGGTGGGATATGTTGTGCAGGATTTGGACTGGATGACACTATGGTCCCATCCCATTCAGAACATTCTTTATTTCTAGAAAAAAAACCTAAACTAACAAAAAACAACCCAAAACCCCTCAAATAACTTAAGGATAAAACCAAACCAATCATAGTCCCCAAAGACTCCTCTAACAAGGTCTGAGTAGTAGAGCAGTGTTTCCAGGGAAGATGAGGGGTCTCCACACCTCAGTTGAATTTTCCAGTGAATCATCTGAGGTGTACCCAGGGCTCTTCCCATTGTGCAGGAGGACACTTCACACGTACTTGAAGATCCCTTTTCCACAGAACTGGACAGAAGAAGATCGAAACATTAGAGATGTAGTTATTCGTTATCAGCATTATTACTCTGGCAGTGCTGGTGTTGAACATTCTCTGTAAGCTGGAATAGGACACAAACCCTCTCACCAAGAGAGGCATGTGAGCGATACTGGCTGAGGCATCTTGGCACTTAAACTGCATCATTCTGCACTGGGTAAGAAGAATTGATCCAACATGCCTCTGCAGTTCTTATGCAGGTAATCCCTGAGGACCTTGGCATGAACTAGGTTAACCACGCTAACTAATGCAGAGTTTCGTGGTTGCTCATTTTTGTTTCTCACACTTGTCTACTCTTAAACTCTCCTCAGCAACTGGTTCATTGTTCAGAATCAATGTTTTCATTAATTCCTTAAGACGTTTGGGGTTTTTTTGTGCCTCTCCCCCATTTACTGCCCTGCTTACTGAGCTTGTATAAAACAATTTTGCAGGATTGCTAGAAGTTTAAAAAAGCTAGTAATTCTAGACCTGTCCTTTAATACCCAGTGTTTGCTATAGCATGGGATAATCTTCTCTCAACCAAATTTCCCCTTACTTAATTGGAAGAGTTAATGGTTATGTCTCATACAGTACTGTAAACTTCTGAACTCCAAAGCCATCATGGCTAAGGAGCACTCAGATTCTTACTGCCGCTCTTCTGCCTCTCAAAAAAAAAAAGTTCAGAAGAGCTCATCTGCACAGATTTTCCTGGCCTGCATCACAGGTGGGACAAGGCTGTGAGCAAGAGAACCACACAGAGGGGAAAACACTAGTGGCAGGAACATAGTATTTTCCACCTGGTCTTGTCTCTTTTGTAAGGTTAACAATCTGCTTTCAGTACCATCACCCTCTAGGTAAACACTCAAATTTTTTTAATTTTTTTTTTTTACTTTGCAGTGATAATACTAAAAAGCTGTACATTAATACCTGTTATACGGTTTTAATCTGACATTTTCCATTTGGATAATTGCCATCCAACTTACTCCAACTTACTTTATTCGGGTGCTTTACTAATGAGCTTGTCTGGTCTGTCAGTTGCAGTAGCCAAGAGTGACACTGGAGACATCTGTAACACCATCAGTATTTATTACAAGATCTATATATACAGGAAGCCACACACGGTTGGCATTAGCAGAACTGTGAAGTCCTGCCTGCCATCATCCTAGCAAAAATGCATAGAAAAAAAGCACTGGAGAGCTTTCTCTAATCAGCTCAGCAACTTAACCTGTGGACTGTACCAAACTATTATTAGGAAAATAATTTTACCACCTTTTTCTCCCCTCACCTGCTTCTTTGTGGCACTCATCCAGTCTGTGTACTCAGCATCCTTCTAGCTTGACCTTCATTGCAGTAGTCTCCAAAAAAAAACCAACCAAAACCAAACCAAACAAAAAAGCCAACAAAAAAACACCTAAAAAACCCCACCACCCAAAAAACCCCACAAACAAACAAACACCCCAAAAAATCAAAAAAACCAAAAAAAACCCCACCAAAAATCCCATACAAATAAAGGGCTAACTGTAAGGACAGATGACTCTACTGCTAGAAAAGGTTAGTCCAGTACCTCACATTAATGGCTTCTGCTGAGAGTATTTAAGACTCGCACTTTAGATTTCTTCAAGTGCAAAATTGTCTCCCAGCACCGCTGAAGCTCAGCTCATCTATGCCAGTGTGACTTAAGACTCAGTCTTACCATTTAATTACCATTTTTCAACACAGTTTTGAGAGGACTTGTCTAGAGACAGGCTAACAAGAGAAGATAATGCTCCTGAAATGCCTGCATTTTCTAGTGATCCACAATGTACATCCCAAAGCCAGTTGTGATGTTGCCAAGTCAGCATGGACACAGCCAGTGTCATTTGAAGATGCTGTGAGGACAGAATGGTGATTGCAGTGTGTCAACATTACCTGCTGCACTGCTCAGAGTTTAGCAACAGCACTATTAAAGAGGTTGTACTTCTGAGCCAGAGTGACCTCCATCTCACACAGCATCTGGTGGTAATTTCACTAATGAGCAGAGTAAGCCCCAGCCTTGGACTAGATTTCATGCAGGTAAAAGCTTGGCAAGAGCAGGGAGCTCTGTGCTGGCTGTAAAACAGGGAGGGAAAGAAGGACAATTAGCCATTAAAGAGTTTTGCCCCAAAAACTTCTTCCTCAGTTTTGGCAACAAACAAGCTCAGAATTAAGCAAATGTCACTATCCCTTTTTTGTGTGAATTGGGATTCTTGCAGCACTATCGTTCTGTTATTCTGCATTATGGTTAAGTTTAAGTTAAGCAATTAACAATAGCATTGCTCTTGAAGTAAGTACACCAACGGGCATACCACTAGTTAATTCACCAATTCCCTCACACTGGCAATTCCAAGGGCCCATGGGTGCAGACAAATACAGTATGTGGTACTAGCCATCATGTACATTGGCTTAAGTGTGCCCACAGGCACAAAACAAAATGCAATACAATAACTATTTGCTGCTCTGGGTTAAGTGTGCTCATGGGTGCAAGCAAACTCCGTATAATGATCAGCTGTTTTCCCTCCCAAAAGCACTTGGGATGAAAAACAACATCAATGGGCACCTAAATATAAGCTCCTGATACAAAAACACCGTGCAGCCATGGGTACTGGAAAATGTGAAGTGCCTAGGCCTATTTCTAATCACAGAGCAGTAAAAGACAGGAAAATTTAACAAATAATGGTGTATCAATGTAGTCAGATTGTAGACAGCCTGATTTTGCTGTTAGTTAATAAAGCCAACCTTTCTTCCTTAATCAGTGGATTTTCCCACATGACATCGTGTCTCAGAGTAATGCAGGAATGTAAGGAGGATGAATAGTTTCTCTGTAAATATCTACCATGATTAGAGCTTTCCATTCACAAGCAAGTTATCAATATGAAAATTTACTCATGCCTAGCTGTCTAAAACAACTACTAAAGAAAAGTTTCCCTGAAACAAAGTAGGTAGCTTTCACCCAGATAAAATACCTGGAAAGAGCACTTAGTCCATGGTACTTACTCTCCTCCTTATTCCCTCAGCTAAAACAACACTTATGACTTCATTATAGTGCCTGAAATATTTTAAGCAATTTTACCATGATCCTATGAAACGGTTATTACAATTCTCTCATTTCTAATCCACCTGAGATAGTTTAGTCCTGTTTCGTCAAGAGGAAGAGTGCATGCCTTTTGGTTCATATCCTTATTTACTTAACTCTTCCAAACTGATTAGAACAAGTGATGTGTTTTTTATTCTCTCAGCAAACACGATGAAAATGAGATTTTTTTATAGGTTTGGCTCTTCTATAGTTCCAGAAGAGCTCAGTGGCTCACTCTGGGTCCTTTCAGCCCTAGTAGCTATTGGGCGAGGCTGGCTGGAGTCCATGTCACTGGAACTCCAGGGCTCGCTAGCCAGGTGTGGTGGTGTCCTGACTGCTACTCAGCAAACTCAACGCCAGCAAATAAAAGGACTGGCCTGGCGGAGAGGTCTGGTAGGAACTAAGAATCTTCTGTAGTTACTGGAAATCCAAATGGTGACAAAAAGGCCCCTCTGAACTCCAGAGCCGCTGCTGGCATTGGCCTGCTGGCTTCTACCTTTGCGAGCTGCAAAGAGTTCAGAACACTGGGGATTATCTGCCATCTCCATCCTCTTGTTTGAGTGGTACCTGTGGGAACTGTCAAATGTTTGCATCTTGCACAGGGAATGCAAAGTTCATTTTGCCAGTACCTTTGCTCTGTTTTGTTTGGTACAGTTAGATCAAGCCATCTTCTAGTCATCTCTCTTGCCTTTCTAGAGCGCTCAATAACAGAGTCTGGAAAGAATTTCTTCCTGTAATTCACAGAGGTATCTAGTCCGTTAACAGAGCTCAGTTACCAGTGCTGATGTGCCAGGCATCTTCCAAAGGAATTTGATGCCTTGTACAGTGTACCAGACCTGGGATTCAGAGTATTTTTGGCTAGATTCTGTAGCAACTCCTAGCATGGAAGAGCATGACCTTCCAGCAGCATAGACCAAAGGATATTGGCATAAACCAAAGGATAAAACCCACAGACTAGGAATTGGTCCATAAAATTGCACATGTTTATGTGTGACAGATTCTAAATACTGGATACAAACATTGGAATTTAACACACGACATTGGAAATAGGCTCCTTCAAAAGCCACAGGTGGCTCGGGTAACGTGTAGCAACTATTCCTGTAGTGTGAAGGACAGCTTTGGCAGGATCTGTTCACAAGCTGTTTTGTATAGTTTTCCTTCTATGTTTTTATCTTTTCTGCTTTTCTCTCAAGGATAGGGCAGACCGTATCTTTTTGCTGGTTTTGAATCATGCACATTGAAGCAAAGCTGAAGGATAAGACAAAGACTGTTTTTAAAATAGTTAGGCTTTACTGCCTGGTGATATTTTTTCCAAATACATTTACTGAAGATTTATGAAAAATCTATCTTTTGTCTACATAGAAAATCTCAAATGGATGTACAGGTCAAAATTTAATGCATTTGGGTTTTCATTATTTTAAATCATTTGCAATATAAATGATTTACAATGACATCAGACCTTTCTTCTTTGGCTGTCCACCATAAATTGAGGCCTACCCAAATTTCTAACCTTAGCTGTATTTCTGCATTCCCTGCTCCAGTATCTATAAGCTCACATCTGTGATTCTTCATGTAAATGACTTTCAACAAGGAAAGGAAGACATAATTTGCCTTAATACAGGTAATTTTGAAAGAGGAGCAAGACCTTTACATGAGAAATAGTTGACATCCACAGAAAGGGGAGAACTAATGCTTGTAGAAGTGCAAGTCATCTTTGATGAGGGTGGTGAGGGCTACCAATCAACCAAATGTGATGAAATGGAATTTTTGTGTAGTTGAAACTGCCGGAGGTGATCAACTTCTATCTTTCTGACTTTTCACGTATCTTCTTTTTGCCCTTAAATTTATGATGCAATTAATTGATGCAGTGCTGGCCAGTAATGTTGTAGGTAACTGCTTGGAAAACTGAGATATTGGGATAAGCCAGACTCCCCAAGGTCTGAGAATAATTCTGCAAGCCCATAGTGGAAAAATCTTAGCAACACCTGACACCCAGAATTGTGCTATCGTGACCAACTTGCTCCTAGCAACCATAAAAAATTTGAAGCTCTCAGACTTTCTGAAAGACATTGTGAAAACTGCATTTATTATCATGTTAGCAAGTTGTGCTATGACAGTTAATGTATACAGACCTTTGGATCCATCATAGCCTATATTTGAAGCTTTCCCAGCTGAGTAGTTACTGAAAATTGCTGCCACCGAACAGCTCTTCTGTGGCAACACTACAAGAATTAAACCCTGAATTCAACCCAGTCTCTCATCCATGGATGTCATCTCAAAACCTATGACATCAAGAGTCTGCCATGCCTCTAATTTCTACTCTTGAAACTAAAAGACACTTAAATCTGAAACAAACCTTGTATTTTTGCAACTTAGGATTGACTCAACGGCCTTCCTGCTCTGTCAAAGGATGGATTTCTCTTTTCACAGTTTCATGCATTATTGCTCTTGCATGTAGTTTTAAGTATACCTCCAAATTTTGGCCTGCTGAAGAATAGTAGCAATTGTGAGCCATATCATAAATTACAGCAATATCCTAAGGGGAATCCTACTGCTGACATCCAGGCTGTCTGTGCAGTCCTCTAGGTATAGAGGCCCATTTAACTCTCTTTGCTGTCTTTCCTACAGCGTTCATCCTTAACCAAAAACCAGCACTGCCAGCAGTCTTAACCCTGAAGTCAGAGTGAGATCAGATGTTGTGTTGGGCCTGCATATGCTTTCCTGCTTCTGAGTTTCCAGTGGCTTTACCACAATGAGATCCAGTGAGAAAATCTCAGTGTAGTCCTGATTTATGTGCAAGAGTGCAGAGGAGAGCAAAAGCTTTTAGTATCTTGGGAAGCAGTTAAGAGATTAAGGCCAAGGAGAATACAGTCATGTCAATTACATCCTAAAAAAAGAAAATTCAAGTGAAAGTCCAAGTTCCTGGACTGTTTCTGGGCTGGCAAATGTAAACAGTTTCCTTGGCAGATCCTACTGAAAGCTAATGTATTCATTTAAATCCCCTCGCATACACCATGGCATCAGTTTGACCATCATGAAGGAGGCCTGATGGGAGTCTGATAATTCAGCATGTTTTTCTGAAATGAAATTAGGGAATGCATTCAATATTTTAACGTCTCTGATGCTCACTTGTCAGGAATCTCCACTCAACCCAGTGCTTCATTCCAGATGTGGCTGAGGGAAGAAAACCTCATGCTAAGTGCAAGGCTGACACCTGGAGGGGCTGGAGGAGGCACACGGGGAGCCTGGAGTAGCCACACATCTTGCAACACAGCTGAGAGGGGAAAGCTCAGAGGGGGTAGCAGATCCTAAGATTTTACAGTATACTTTTCTAGTGAAAGGATGCTTTCAATGTGCTTCTGTCTCCCCTTTTCCAATGATAAAGAAAAATACAGATTTCTATTTCAGATTTTCCATGCCTGTTTTTAGGACTAGAGAAGAAACTCAGGGGCTGTTACTGTGTCACTTAATTATTCACTTCTTCCACGCTAAAAAATATTTGGATCAAAACTTACCTTAGTCAATAAGCTGCTACAAATAACGCAAGGTTATTTTTTCAGTTGGTTGGTCTAATATATTTGAATTGCCACTTATCAGACTTCCCGCTGCTTTGCCATTTGTTTAACTCTGTGTTGAGCTTCTGAAACACAGACTTGCAGAGAAATTCCTTCTGTCAAAGCTGCAGCTGGAAGATTTGGCATTAGGTAAAGTTTTTTCTTTTCACATCTAGTTCTGCCAGCACCCACGGTAAGGCTCTTCTGAAGCTGATCCTAATCAAGGAAAGCAAAGCAGTTTGTGGTACAAAGTCTTCATACTTTTCAAAGTTGGCTTTCCAGCCTGCCAGACATGCTTTCATTACACTTGTTCAAATCTTTTCAGTAATCTTTCTTTGCTGCCAGGAATTGTCTCAGTTTTAGTGAATGCTTGTTTTGCTTGATCTAATTTTAGAATATGTTAATAACTCAGTTATTTACTCTTTTGGCATTACCATACATTTAATAGCTTACAGACCCAGAGATTAGATGTACATTACATATCCTTAATATTCTTTGTAATTTGCAGTGTGGTTCCAGTCATAAAATTTGCTTATCAGTGAGTAGTTGCTTATGGAAATGGGAAAAAATAAACCAACAAAAACCAACAACCAACAGTTATTTTCAGAACTCTTTTATGTAGTTCCATTATCCCACCTGCAGTATAGCTCCCTGAGTCTCTGCATCTCTTCTCTGGTGTGCCTCGATACTGACTGATGACATTTCTTTCTGTTCTAGACTTCTGACTCCCCAAAATATCACTGAAGCTCAGTTCATCCCGATGACCATACTAAACCACTACAGACACTCCCCATCCAGACTAGCCTAAATGGTGAGCCATGAAAACACTTGCTCCTTCTGGGGAGCAGAAAAGGTGCACATTGAAAGTTTCAGGAGCAGCACAGGACATAGGGCGTGCTGGGGATGCTGCTTTTCAGCAGAGACATGGAAGTCTAATGCCATCTCGGTGGTATACGCTTTCTTCAGTGCTTCTCATTCACTGTGCCATGACTAACAAGGCAGTAACATCTTTCTCCTCTCTCCACACAGACAACATTGCCAATGCTGGATTGACAGTTGTGCTGAATTAGACTGGATGACTTGGGGTTATTCAGTGATGTGGACAAATAACAATTCAAGGTCAAGGGTGAGCCCTAGCCACTAAACTTGTTTCACTTGTGATTCATTCCAGACTTAAAACCTGGTTCTTGCTGACATTTTATTTACCCAATTTGTCATCCTCCTAACCCCTGTTATCCAACTCAGGCAGATTATTTACTTTGAAAAGATGTATAGACAGCTTCCATGCAAATTCTACGTAGAGCCAGGTGCCACAGCTAGATTCTATAGGGAGTTACAATCATCAGCCGTGTGCTGGTAAAATAATTTCTATACTAGATGCTTCCAAACTCAGTATCATTCTCTCTGTTTAGATGTTGTCTGCAAAGCTGCTTGGCACCAGTATGGAGAAGCACCCACATTCATACCTTCAGACCTGTGTGTGTTCCCAAGGTGATCAGCAAAGGTGAATTTAAGCATATATTTAAAGTTAAGGACATTCTGTTGCTTTGGAGTTGGAATCTTTGACTACCCCTTCCTGAGGGACTCCTTTTGAATCTTTGCTTTTTTTCCTGAAAGAATGTGTTCAAGTTAAGAATAACTTTTTCCAGAGAATTCATCGTTTCCAGCTTGAAAAGTGAAATCCAGGAAGCATCAATAAATCTACTTTGACAGTGGAGTAAAGAGCTGCAAAAGGAGTAACCTGTCAAGGTAATGTGACTTAATTTCTCTGAGAAAGATCCTTTTTTTAATAAATGAAATAAAAATGCCAGCAAAGTGAAACAGCGGGAAATGTCACACTTGATTGTCTCTCAGTAGGACAGAAGTGAAATAAAAAGAAGGCAAGGTAAACGACAGGGTTTTACATTTAACCAGGGAACTAATAACATAATCTGAGAATAATAACATCCACTGAAAATCTATGCACCTGAGGATGTTAAAGGGGTGTGTTCCCACAGAAACATCCATTTAATGTAGACATTTTTACTTGAACAAAAGGCGGCTTCTGTGCTGGGAACGGAGGATTTGTGGAGATACTGTGATCGGACATACGGGGGCAGCCTTACCTGCAGGTTGTCACAGCCCTGCAACACCGTGGTGGGGCCACTGCAGTCGGAGCGATTTAGCCTCCCAGGTTCACATAGCAAACTCTGGAGTTTGGCCCGTTTCTAAACAAGAGACCCATGCAGGCTTTCCAGATTTCTTTATTCAAAGGGTGAGCACTGTCCCTTTAAACAGACACAGAAATTTCAGTCCAAATGGGAACTGAAGCCCAGGCTACCCTTGGTTATGAAACCTCCCTTTCAGAGCTCGGGGGCTGTTGCTACACTTCGAGGTTAATAATCAGTTTTAATATTCACTTAGGGGGCTGTAAAAAAAGAATGAAAATTTCCTAATTTGAAAATGAACTTGATTGGCAGCTTTATTATCTCTATAAGGTGCGTGGCATTCCACACAATCAAGTCATTTTTTAAAATAATCTCACTGCTTAAGTCGTACATGCTGCTAATTGCATTTTAATAAGTCTCTTTAAAATCTTTCCATATTTTTTAATATCCTAATATTAGGTAAGTGATTGCTGGGGACACTGGAGGGCACTGAGGTTTATAGAAAGAGGAACACCATAATGAAGCTTTATTGGGATGGCATCACCAAACAATTGCTGTGATAGCAACATTCCCAAGCTTGGACAAATGCCAGGCATTTCCCCCCTAGAACTGACTCAGGCGCAAGCCTCCCTGGCTCAGGACTGACACAGAAAATGAATGTTTTCTGGATCATAAAATGGCCTCTTTCCATCTTGGAAATGACTGAGGAACTATCCACTTTGGATCTGGAAAGGGTTTGGGAACTGTTTTTTCTCCATTGAACAATGACTTTGAAACGCATTTTTGCTTTGCTTGGTTCTGGCTTGAAAACAAAAGTTTGTTGTTTTTCTGTTTGCCTTTTTTATTTTTAGTGTGTCAAGGTTAGACAGAAGGAAGATTTCTTTATCAGCTCTATACAGTAGCAGACAATGGGAAAGGCTTCCATGGAATTAGAAACTAAGGCTGCAAGTAGAAGAGATGAATTCATCTCAAAGATGAAGCCTGGTTGGGAGAGCATTTGGGGAAAGTGTAGTATGGTGTGGGGTTATTGGCTGTCTATACCTCCTATATGGGACAGGGAGCATTATCCAAGAACACCAATCCAAACTTAGTCACTGTAAAATTAAAAAAACAAACAAATAAAATAAACAAGCAAAGAAGTCAAACAACAGTGGGGCTAAACTGACAAACTACAGATTCGAGTACCCTCAACAGAAAATTTCCAACTCAGACCCAACTAGGATCCTATGTGTGCATCCACAGGGTGAGCTATTGCAGCAGTTACAACCCAGTGGTGCAGGCAGGTACTTCACGATATTCCATGTGCAGAGCCAAACATTTTCTGTTGGAAGTCTGTCTCTATATCGAAATTATTGTCTTCCCTCTGCCTATAACGTTGTGTTTCTCCAAATTATGACTGTTGGGCAACTAACGCCCCTTTCAGTGTTATTTAACACCATTGTCCATGAGGGAGAAATATAATCCCGAATTAATGTGTAACTGGCTTTTAGGGAACTTCACTGGGATAAAGGGACTTTCTTTCCAAAACAGAAGGGCAGTGCCAAATTTTACATTATACTGCTTTTTGTCCTCTGCAATTTGTGTACTGGGACCTGAGATCAAAAAGTTATTTTGAGAACAATAATAACTTTAATGTATTGCCTGATTTTATATGACTTTTTCCTCACGACTCTTGTCTTCTGAAATCATACTATTATAAATCACAAAGTCAGTTTCAGTTGTAAAAATACTAAAGCTTCTAGAAGTTCATTATTAGTAAAGGAAACCAGAAAAAAATGTGATGTCTTCTTGAAGATTCAAAACCTAGGAAAGAAATACAGAGTCTATAACTGATTTTTTTCCTTTCAAGTCTCATCACATTTAAGTAAAGTTGTTTCTGGAACCCAAACATTGATTTTAATACTTGAAATGGACAATACTGATATAAACATCTTGCATTTGTAAGTTTGAAAGTGAGCCATTTTCTGACTAACTGAGGCTCTGTCTATCCATGTGTTTCTTCTGTACATCATCAAAGAATCTTTGGACTCAGTCCATTATATCTTTAGGTCTGATCTTACTACCACTGAAACCCAAAGGAATTCTGTCCCTGATCACCAATTAACAATGGATCAAGTTCAATTTTATCATATAGTACAAATTAGAATAGTTTGTTAATACTAAATTTCTTATTAGTAGTTGTGGATCTTTCTTGTTTGCATGAGATGCCACTGTAAAGCAATCAATGGATCTGACAATAAGCTATGACATAGAAAAGAGTTATCATGTCTTCCTCTCTTCTTCTGCGTTTTTTTCTTTTCTTTCTAAGAGCAGAAGGTCTTCTTTTGCACTGACAGGCTGGGAGGCACATGTTCATCGAACTTATGCACAGGAAGTAAATGTCCAGGTCATATTTATCCCTTTTCATGTGGTTCTTTTAATCCCCCAGATTGGGTTTCAGAAGAGTTTTACAGTTTCAGTTTTACAAAGCAAACCTTCCTTTAATGTTGGCATTTTAAAGAAAAAGCTTCAGTCAAAACATGTGTGTTTTACATCAGCCAGATGTGACATTAAGGGGAACAGGCCACAATGTGGCAGCCAGCTCTGCTGCAAAAGCTGGACATCAAATGGGACCTACTAGTCCCCATTTGAGGGATCCGCCTCCTGAATCGCTCACCCAGTGGGGGAAAAAAAAAGAAAGAAAAAATTTTTTTAGAAAAAGTCCCCACGGAAGTTATAGATTATGAGCATAGCCAGCATTGGCATCACTTGCATGCAAGTATCCTCCATAGCCACATGACAGAGCACAGCCTTACTGTGCACAGACCTGTACACCCAAAAAATGTGTTCTCGCCTAAAAATGGTTACATTAAAACAAAGCAAGAGGTGTTAAGGGCAGCAGAACTACATTAACATGTTCAGCACTGGAGCAGCAGTCAGTGGCTACTCCAAAAATAAAACCTGACTCTTCACAACTTCCACTGAGCTTCACTGTCCCTGTAACCTGCTCTTTCCAGGGCCTAATTATGGCCATTTTAATTAAAGACTAATGAAACACAATCAGATCTTAACTTTTTCTAGGACTTATCTCACAGCCATGCCTAATGGGGCAGGTCCTGTTTTCAGCTGTCCACAATTAGGGTCAGCTATGACAGGGTGGGGACTTTTTTTTGTACCTCTGAAAGCCCCTCGTGAGAGTGTTCTGTGGGTACAGCTGGAGTTTACACTGGTGAGAAGGTTTTTAGCAGCCGGTGCTGTGTATGATGGGTCAGCAGGGCCCAGGTCTGTGGGAGACAGGTCTGTGGGAGACTAAGGCCAGTTTAAGGACCCCTGAGGCAGCCACCATTTCCTGCCATTGTTTCCCATTTTTCCTAGTCCATCAGGCTCCTCAGGAGCAGCAGGTGTCAGTCTCCTGCCATGGCTACCTTTCCTCACAGTCTATGCAGTACTATCTGGCTGTGTCATCTACATGGAGCTGTGCTGGTTCCTCAGTATGCTGAGTACTGGGCACCCTCTCCATGGCTTCCATATTGTGATCGTTGGAGCTCCCTGACCAGCCCCTCAGGGGCTGTTGCTGCTCTGGGCTGAGGCAGTTGAGACTGGGCTGGGGCCGTTAAGGCTGACCTGTGCCAGTTGAGGCTGACCTGAGGTGGTTGAGGCTGGGCTAGGGTGGCTTAGGCTGACCTGAAGGGGTTAAGGAGGAGCTGGGGCGGTTGAGGAAACTGAGAAAAGGCTTAGGCAGAAAAGAATGCTCTGAGACAGAACTGAGGAACCTGAGGCCTTAAAATTGGTTTCACCAGCGTGTGTGGTGTCCAGATCCCTCAGCAGGTGCGTCACTCCCCTGCCACCTCCTCACAGTAATTTGAGCAGGAGACACCTCAAGGGAGCACGTTCTGGAGACAATCCATGGAAAGCTCTCCACAGTGAGTAGTAGCTTCTTCCAGAAAAGCCACTGCAAAGTGTCACACTATACCTGGTGCCACCAAGAACCTATCTGTGTGGCACAGGCAGGCATCCTGGGAGTCCTGGGAAAGCAGCTTTGTACCTCTGTTCCTGTACCAGCAATGAGTGCATATTTGCTCTATTTCCAAAAGTAAGCACTTTTCTTTGGTCAGTAAGCTGCAGTGCTGGCTTTTGAATTTTCTGGAATAACAGCTATGATCTCTTGAATTGAAACCGTTAATTTTTTCCTTTAAATTTTGTGTTAATCTGAGGTTGCTGGCCTCCAGGACTGGGCTCTCCATTGATCTCCTTGAATGATATAACTAGGTTTTCAGAAGAGTTGCCTGCTTTCCTCACTGTAGCCAGGTATAGATTTTGTCTTTACTGTAGGCTAAATGGTATGATCAGATGGCCTGCAGTAAATTTGGCAGGGGGTTAATTTAATGTCTTGGAGTGTGGGTGATTGGATGGAGTAGGACTGGAGTATGTTGTTTCTCTGGAGTGAATCTGAAGCAAGTATACTTTATAAGCTGTCCTGTACAGTATATCTCTTCCAAATATCCTAGGGAAGAGCCTGTAAGACTGGTTTATTTCCTCACGGGGAACTGGGTTGAGCAGGATCTTATTTAGGCATTGGGATTACCTGGATGTTGCACTGAGGTGCAACAGCTGTCTGCCTCTTTTCTTGGGAGCGGGAGGAATGCCATAAAGACAAGGAAACCTGAATAATTTATATATTATACGTGGATTAGTCTAAGCTTCTTTGACCAAAGTAAGGCTGAAGTGTCTTTTAGAGGGTTTAACAGGTATCATATTTGGTAAAACCATATTTTACTCACATTTGGCTAGACTTGCATAAGCATCTTACAAATTTTTACTCAAGTAGTGTGCCCCCATTTCTCTTTGGCTGGTAAATATTTGGTAGATAGCACAAAGAAATAAGTATAAACATGCATAGTTGTATTTTTTTTGTCTGAAGTGTGTGAGTATTGAGAGCTTGATTGTTATTTATCCTTGACTGTTCCTCTTATCTCCACTCAAGATTCTTACATTGTGTTAATTGATATTGTTGCTATCATGCTCTGTCTTGCATTTTTAAGGCCCTGTGACTGAAGTTAAGCTGATACAAGCAGCAGCAGTTTGTGAAGCTATTTTTTAGGAAGTATCAATTACCAGAAGTTTTCTCTGATTTCACGTGTATACATGGCTTTTTACAACCCCTAGAAATTAGTTCTGAAAATAAGGAACAGCGAATCTAGACGTTTTTCTACCATCATCCTCTCTAAAGCTAGAACATTTACTGTGAATGGCTGGATTAACATTAAATTCTTGGCTGGAAACTACTCTAGCAGGTGAAAGAAACAAACCCCAAAATGTTATGATAGGAATAGAGTAATTGCACCACAGTGACTCCCTTTCCAAACCACTTGCCCCTCATCCAGCAGGAAGACACCCGTGGTGTGACTGGCCAGTGTAGGAGGAAGGGAAGGTGGCTTTCTCTCATGACTTCAGATCACAAAATCCATACCACTAGGATGAAAGTCAAATGGCTGTGGCAGAAATTTAGGAAATAAACGATTAGTCCTGACTTTACTGGATATTCTCTATATGACCGGGTCCATTCCATTGCATTTGCCATTTGCCTTGCTTTTCTTTGCAACAATCCTATGATACAGAGAGGTAATAGAACAAAAATCCATAAGTGGCTATGAGGCACTCAGCTGCTGTGGTCAGATAAGTACCACAGTGAAGGAATTTCCTTTAAGTAACTATTAACGACACCAGTTCACAGGCCTCTTGCCTCTTCTATCCAACGTGCACGAAGCATTCCATCAATGCTCCTCATACTCCTTCAATACCCCTGAGAAACAACACATTATAAATCCCATTTTACAGATGGGCAAACTGACTTTTCCCCAAGTCCCAGAGTGGTTCAGTGACAGAGCTGGGAATTGAACCATTAGACATTTCCCTCTTCGTGACAGCTCTGTACAATCCCAGGACTCATTTAGTTTCCCAATCAAAAAAGAAGTAAACAAGTATTTTCTTTCTGAGACCCACTGAGGATGGAGGATTGGGGGAAAAATGGAAGTAAAATTAAAAATAAAATGACATAATTCCCTATTGGCCCTGAGTTGTCCAGTCTCCTTTACATTCACACTTCTCTTTGTTATGTTTCCTTGAAGTTGAACCTCCCTGGAGAAGGGAACCTCAGAGTTTCTGGTGCTGGGAAAGAAATGCTTCAAGAAAAAGAAGAAAAATAATCGCAGCTGCAATGTTAAAAATAAGAAGCTAATCAAAGGCAGCCCATGTGGGCGCCACTTTCATCTCTCATCTTCAAAGAGGTGCAAACAAACATTGTCGGCGTGCCAAGCAGCAGCCTCAATGCCTGATGATCCCATTATTCCTCCAGCGTCCACCCTCCCTTTCCATGCTGCTGAGCCTGTAGGCATGGGACTCCAGGATCACTGCCAAGGTGGGAACCTCTAGTCACCAGAGGGGAAACCACATAGGGAATTTCTCTGTGGATCCAAATAATTTCATAACAAGCATACTTGTGCCCTATAGATCATTCCTTGTACTGTTGCCTTTCTAGTAACAATAATAGCATCTTGCATTCCCTAAGATGCTGAAAAGCCTCTAGATCAGAGCTTTTGTTCTGGTGCTTTGAGGTATTTTGTTTGCCAAAGATCTGGTTATTAAAAAAAAAAAATATTCAGGCTCTGATGGAATCCAGATGTACTTAGTGCAGCAGAAGAGTATAGGTTAGTAGTTAGAGTGATGGTGCTTAGGGGAATTTGATGTGCTAGGTCTCCTCCCAGCACTAATGAGAACTTGCCTTGAAATTCATGCACAATAGATTTGTACCTCAGTTTACCTGAGTTTACTTGCCTCAACACAAGCTTGGCTGTTCCTGCACACCCTAAGGTGTTTTGTATAATAACTTACTTACCTTGAACAAACCAACTTAAGTATCAAACCCGAGGTATAGTGTGATGCTGAGTCTGAACTAATGGAACTTAATGTATTACAGGGTCATCTTAAGTGTGGTAACCCTGGAACATTGCTCCAGAATGGGGCCTGCCAAGAAAGTGCAGATCACTATGTGCTGTATGGGGAAGCATTGGATAATGTAGCTCAGATTAAGAGGAAGAATGGTAAATAAGGTGAGGAAAAGGACTGAACTCTTTCCCTCAGTACTGGTATTTTCAGTGGATGAGTGAGAGTAAGAAAAGAGAATTTGTTCTGTGTATGTTGCCCTGCCTCATTCAGAGCATAAGTGAAACGTCACTCATGGGTACTGCCCTGCTACAGTGAGGATCCTAAGGAATAAGGGTGCAAGAGACACATTAAATTCCTGGGATCTGCCACTGCTCTTGTGCGATTCTTAGGCTGCTTCACCAGCTGCAGAACACTGATGGTTTAGATAAATGGCTTTGAGAGCCATATATTAAAATAACTAGATATTACTTCTTGGAACTAAATTCCATCCTGATGTTGCCAGAACCTTGGCAGAGCAGACACCTTTACCACCTAGTACCTGTCTGGGGCTTTTCTGTTCTGTTAACGTGAGCTGCATTTCAGTAGCTGCAAGACCACTAGGGCGGTCATCCACCCACAGAAACTCTGTGGGGCCTTCCTGTGTTTCACAATGAGAGACTGGGAGATGGAGAGAAGAGAGTAGAATTGGATCCAGCTCACTGTAATAAGGAAAGCCTGTCCTAACCAGGAAAGGATTCAATTAGGAGGCTGGAGGAATATGGATGATACAGGGAGGGCACTGGGACATGTGGGGCTGCCATTACTGGGAAGAATAAAGGTGCTTTGCATAAGAGCAGGACACAGTCACAGGGAAAGAGGAATCTGCTCCCAAGTAGCACTGGTTCCCCCTCCCCTCTACAGTGCGCAACAAGATACGGATTAGACCATTACACCCAGGGGAAGCCACAGAGTTGCACTCTTTTTCATGGACAGTAGCAGGAAATCGGTGGATTGGAACCAAATGGGGAGCCTTACTCAAACCAGATGTGACCCCGGGGAGATCAGAAATGCTGAGATATTTTTGCTTTGACATATCTGCCAGTGCTGAAGGTGGGGGTAGGCTGAGAGTGGCAGCAGCCAGTTAGATACTGCTGGATTATATCATGCTGGTAATAGGCCGCTGGCTTTTAACACAGAAAGTTAGAGGAGACCATTCTGCTGCTACATAGTCAAAACCATGAGTGTATCCCAAATTTTAGCTGGCTCATCACCTGCTTCAGCAGCAAGACTTTGGACTGGGACTTTCACAGCCATACTGTTGAGTTAACCGCATCTGTAGGCTACAGGCTGTTGTAATCAAGCGCTGCTGACCAAAGGTACCCTCTATATCCATTCAGCAGACTTAGTAAAATAACTTCAGTCTGTTTGGATGGAGAAACAAGAAAATTAAAGCATCATCATACTATGGTGGCATGTGCCATGGAGTCCATTTTAACTCCCAGCACCAAAGCCGCCACTCTGCAACTGGATCTTACCTTGGCTTTTCTGTATCTAATTCTGCCCCCTTGCTTAATGGTAATTAATTTTCAAATCTCAGGAGACAGCGATGACTGTAGCATTGAAGTGAGTGCACATTTTGCTTAAAAGACCTAGTTGAAGATTCCTATGATTAGGTGAGGTTATTTTTCTTACTTTCATGAGTTAAAGGCAAATTCTGACATCAGTAGTCTCCAAAAAGTCTGAAATTCTATCACTGTAAAGGCTCTGAAGTCAGGTCAGTACAGAGTAATCCAATGTATTCATTCATTTTCAGCTCTCATAATTATAAAAGCCTGATGCGTGAGTTTTTTGCTTATTTGATTCTGGTAATAATGAAATGAAATGATGGGAAATCAGTTGCTCCACTGGCTCTATCTCTTCATTCTCTTTGTCTAAATAGGGAGTACAAAATTAACTTCAGTTAGCATTAAATTCTTTCAGAGGCTTTGAGGTCTGTGATCAGTGTGTCCCTTATTTGTGCCAGGCCTCAGGACATTTGTAACAAGAAGGAAAAAAATCCCCTGTTCAGCCTGTTTGCTTCTCTGCTGCCGCCTTAGAGGGAACAATGTTAGTGAATTACCCTGGGTGAGAAAGAGGCTGCATTTGATCACCGTGCTTCACAAGAAATCCTGAAGTCATGGAGGCCTTCTTGGTCCCATACCAACACAAACTGTTGCTCCTTACTATGCTGCCTACCCTTATACAAATACTACTGTCATATTTTATCTGTTAACTATGAATATATATCTGTGGGTGAAGCTCTTAATATTTTTAGGAAGCCTACGCCTAGTCGGTGTCCACTGAAATCCATCACTGTTTATCTGCTGACTTTTGTGGACTTCAGGGCAGGAGGTTTCTGCTTAGCCTAGAAAATAATTCTGTCCTGTTATATTTGCCCCACCAGCTGGAGGGGCTGGCAAGCCAAGAGAGGCCTATCAGTTAAGAGCAGGGAGAAGCCAAGTCCTTTCTTGCTGTGTGCCCTCTATAAGTCAGGCAGTTGAAGGATGAATTCTCCATTGTTTTGACTGAGTAGAGCTTTGCACTCTCCTAGCACAGGTAAAGCTATGAAATTCAGGCAGAGGAGTTGGGTGAACTGGAAAGAAGCCTGTGTCTGCCTGCAGAATGTCTCTGGCATCAGAATGAACCTAGGCATCATCCAGGAGGAGTGAGATGCAGGGAATATGGATCTAATGATACAAACAGGAGCATGTTGCTGGAGACCGTGTCAACACTCTCATGCTTTATAACTCTATCTGACCCCTCCCAGGGAGGGTGAGGTTCTGGTTTACATTAGCCCAGATGAGATGCAGTGTTGACAGGACTCAGCAAGGTTTGCAGTGGAGTTTTGCTCACTGGTCACCCCATGCAGTAACCGAGCCATGCATGGTGAGTGTTGCCAACTGATTGCTTTATAAAACAGTCCGAGAGTGAGCTTCTCAAATAACGGAGAAAAACGTGCTCCTTTGTCTTTCCCAAAAAATTTAGTGACAGTAGCCCAAAAAAACCAAAATAGCTGTCCGAGAACAAGCTGGATTTCATTTTGCTTCTGATGGTGTTTGAATGGCATTTAGCATAGAAGTTTCATTCTCCAGTGTGAAGACCAAATTGCCCAGTTTGCTGTTTGAGTCACCAAAGGAATGAGCTTATAGGCATAAGAGTCACAGAAATTCCTATCTGCACCATAGAATACTGTCTTAGTCCAACAGTGAGACAGTGGGAAGTGCTGTAGTCTTGTAAAGACTGTTTCCTCATGGAAAGGTTCAGTGGGACAGAAGAGGGTGATAGATGCAGAATCTTTCATAAGATTTACCCCTGAAGGTAAGCAAGTTTCACCAAGTGGGATTTATATCAATACTTGTTAAGTAACAAATGGACAAAAAAATCTGAACACTGGGATATGGTCTTACCCTTTAAGTTTCTAAGACTCTGGCAGAGTTCAAGCTACCCTGGAAGTAGGGTATGTTTCCAAAATTAGAGTCTTTCATACCTGAGGATTGTTGTGAGAAGACTATATAATCTGCAAATCAGTGCATTTTCCTGAAGAAAATGATAATTGGCTTCTCTGTGAAGCACTTTCCATCCAGTTTACATAACCTTTGCTTGGAAACTAAACAGAATTGACCAACTTTGATTTATGACGACTTCCTTTGACATGTCCTCTGCTCTGTTTGCATCATTGCCATGGCAGCAAAGGAACTCTTTATTTGTCCAGATACCTCGCCACATCCTGGCCTTACTTGGGAAACGTGATCCAAAAAGGCAAGGAAAGCTAGTTAGCATTCAGGAAATTGGAGGTCAAATGTCATTTTTCTTCTTCTGCTCTTGCACATTATCCTTTCAGACTGAGAAGGAAAAGCTGAGCATAACCTCTTTACATTTAGAAAGTTGCGTTTATCCGAGGGTCTTAGGAACTATATAAAGCTGTGGTGAAAAATTCTGAGTAGATTACCTGGAACAACAATGTCAGAGCAAAAGGCTCTGGGGTTCCCAGCAGTTATTGCAGGCATGGATTTTAGCGTGGAACAGGTTAACTCAGAAATTCTCTACCGTTTCTTAAGAGACAGACACTGTGCTGGTATAAAAAGCTGGATTGGGATGTTCTTTGAAACAGGCAGACCTAGTATCCTTGGGGAAGAGTTGATGATGGGGTCAGATAATTCACTCTTCATGTTAATTCTTCTATTTGGAGTAAAGGAACAAGTCTATTAAAATGTTTGCCCAATACTTTGGGGCCAACAGTTATAATTACACTTATTTTAATACGTATCCATATATTTGGTGACTCACTGATGCAAATCTGCTTGACGATTTTCCAGAGGGGTTTGCAGCAGGGGTGGCAGAGGAAGAGACAATCTGGTCCCTGGGTTTGAGCCCTGGCGTGACATTTCTGCTCTGTTCCATGCCCTTGAGGCTGGGATGGTCTGAGTGGAGAGTCTGGATTTTGCTTTCGGCTTGTGCTCTTGCTGCGGCTCTTCAGCAAGGCCTGACTGAAGTTCTTCACTGAGACAATGTAATTGGGACATAAGTGAATTCCAGTCAGTTCGAGAAACACATCCTTTCAGTTCCTGAAAACATGCTATTATTAATTAATGAGCGCAAATACTAAGGGGGCCGCACGCCTTTCGTTCCTTGGTCTCAGACTTATGTCTCTCCATTCGTCTCTTCTTGCTAAATTTTTCAGTGTTTTTAACATCAGACTGATGTTACGTATAATTACCAACTTTGCACCAAAATTATATTTGACATGGCTTGTGTGGGAAATTAGAGCATTTCAGAGACTACAAAGTCACCTGGGAAGATGAGCCAGGCAAGACAAGGCAGTGCAGAGTGGAAGTAATTTGAATATTACATGTGCCCTCCTGAAAATGCCAAAATCATTTAAATTGCTAGAAAGGATATTTTCTCTAATTAGCTGTGTGTGCTGGAGGGTTCATAATAATGCACTGAATTGTGGAAGAATGGACTGGCAGAATAGAGGCTGCCTGTGCTCCGCGGGGGGCAGAGAAAAACTGGCAGTAAGAAGAGTCCCCCTCCTTTCTTCCCTGAAAAAAATAAAGATATTTATCATCCCTGCAGCCATTTACAATGATACCTCTATTTTTAAATGTATATAGGATGTGCCCCAGTTACTTGGTCATCCATGGTATTAGCTACTGAGGGAACCCCGGGAACAATGCTAGCTGTGCAGCTGTGCTCCAAGCTCAGATCCTGTGCTATTTACTGTTTCAGGAGGCTCTAACTGCCTTAGCTCTGCTCCACCCTCATCACTGCGTTGCTCTCTGACACTTCTTTAGTTTCACAGAGTCCCACAAATACAGTCTCCATTCCCCTCACTTTGCTCTTTTTTCCCTGGGGTCCTGCTGGTAATGTTCTCACTTCCTTCCACAATTACAGTGATAGCCCCAGTTAGGCCAAGCCAAGTCTGTATTTTTTTATTCCTTTTAAAATTATCCTGATGACTGTAGACATTCTGGGGAGAGGTATGCAGGCAGACACACTCTCATGGATCTTCTCTCTTCCTGACATTGATTGTTTAAGCACTAAACCATTCACTGACTCTTGCGACTCTAAATGATGTGGGGCTTGTTTGAGGTTTTCCTCCCCACAGCTACAGAAACCGCACTGGAGCACGAGTGTCTCTAATGTGAGGGCTTCCACTTGTGACTGTGGAGTGAGGCTGCTGCTGGTTCCATCTCCTTTTCTGCCATCACCGTTCCTGTGGTTTCTGCTTAGTTACATATTCATTTTTATAATGCAATTATCATCTTGTGGGATGAAGGAGGAGAAGACACCCTAATTAGCTGCTTAAAGCACTTTAAAACTGCATGTGTCCATGTCTTTAAAGGAGACAAAACTGTAGAGTGGATGCTGTTGCACTGTGCTGCATGTTTCCAGCGCTGAGCATTGAAGGTAACAAAATTGTACCCATATTGTCCGATCCATGCCATGGCAGCAATTTCCCATTTAACTGTCACAGGGTCTGGATCCTATTGCTTACTTGCAATATCATTTGCACCCTGGCAAAGAGAATGTAAATCATTACCTTCTTGAGCAAGTGGGGAGTTTTGGCTTGGGAGCTTTTCAGAACTGCTTTATATGGAGTGAACAATAACATGAATTTCAAGACAGGGTAGAAGTGGGGTTTAAACTCCCCCACACCCATATGACTTCCAGGGATCCTGAAGTACTGCAGTCTAAGCTATTTCCAGTGAAACTGGAACTAGGTGCCTGCGCTTCCCTGTGGATCACTCTCGCAGCTGCATGGAAAGGCTGCTGTGTAACAGCAAAGAGGAACTAAATATTGACCAAGGATGCCCAAGCTAATACCTGATTTTTGGGAAGCTGTTCTCACACCTTTAGAGTCCACAGAGCGGCTGGGCCCTGTGGTTAAGGCTTCAGTGTGGTCCTTGGCTTGCTTCTCCTAGAAAGATGAAGAGCTGAGTTGATTTGAGAACGTTACTCCTGGATAGCTCATTGATTCCTTCTCTTGATTTCTGAGGACTGCAAGCAGGAGTGATGCTTGCATCCTTCAAAGGCACACATGCCCCAGTTTGTGAGCATCACAAACCAGTAGCCTTTTCCAGGTGACAATGTTCTTGGTAGTTCAGTACCAGGACTTGGTATCGATGCAATTCCATGTGTTTGGTGGTGATGGCTATGTTCAGGAATGATGGAAGGTGATGAGCCTGAACAGGAAGGGAGGTGGCTCAAGGAAAATTTGAAAAACAAGAAGTATTGTTTTGTTCTAAATGTTGATCATTTTGTGTAACTTGGGGGCAACTGTTTACTATACTTGCACAGGAGAGGAGGGAAGTAGATGAGTAATCAACTCTGATGAATTACTTTCCTTTGCTCATAAAGTGATGGTTACACCCTCTCTCAGACCCATTTTCAAACAACCCATGGCCTTGATACTACTTTGTCATCTTCCATATTCCTTTAGTGCGACTTCATTTGCTGCTCAGGATTCTTCAGTGTTTCTGATTTTGGCCTGCTCTCTGGAAGGTATCATTGGCCATCCCACTGCAGAACTGTAGATAGGGTTTACACCCTTGGCAAGTAGAGCTCCACCTGTAATAGCAAAGCTGCAATGAAGAGCAGCAGGTGATGTCCTACAGGGAGATTCCATAATGCTTTCCCTATATATGATGTAGCAACACCTCTAGCTTACTTACTACAAGGAAGAGTCCCCTGAACAAAGAGCATGTGAAGATGGGAAGCATTTACTTTGGCCTCCTTATTCTATCTGAGCTGTCACTACCACCAAAGAAGATTGGCCAAGTTTTCTTCTAGTACCTGTTCTCTCCATCTACTGCATGATTCCACTAGATGGTGCCAAGAACTCTTGTGCAGTTGCAATGACTCTGAGGCCTTTACATGCTTTGTACCTCAATGAGAAGATGCCTCTGGCTTGGCACACAGGATTTTTTCTGGAACTGTTTCCCCAAGGGGCAGTTTCCCAGATTTGCCTCTAAATCAAGGAAGAGATTTATGAAGTGGATTGATATCACAGAGACAAGCTTACATGCGGGGAGAGAGGGGAAGATTTTCTTGTTGTACTGTGGGCAGAATTTCCACAAGCTATACAATTCATAATTTATTTTGTGGGATGCTCTTTATTTTGTATATTTTTCTCTAAACAATATAATTTTTAGGGAGAGAAAGGCAAATGATGCACAGTGAGCTCTTCTCTGAACAGCTCTCCATGCCCTTCAGGCCTGACCTGAAGCAGCTTCTCATAAAGCAGCCCTATCCAGCAGCTAGTTCCATCAGTGTATCCTTGCTCTGATTTATCACTCACAGTCTTCTCCCAAATAAAGGATTCTAGCATGCACACAATTATTTTCATTTTGTGAACTAGTATTCTGGAAGATTACCTAAAATCAGCAAATTCCCTATACCTGTCCTTGTATGAAAGACAAACACATCACTGAGTCCCACTGATCATCTCCAGCATTCTCATTTTAAGAGCAATGTCCATATTTATTTTGGTGAAGCCATTAAGCATTGTAGCTAATCTCAGGTGCTGAGAAGTGAAGCAAGTGAGGTAGCTGGGGATGAAATGCAGCTTCAGATGTTAACTCTTCTCCAATTCTCAAGACCAAATCCTCCAGAACTGTAGAACCCTTAATTCATCAGTTTCTGATGCATGTCATCTCCTTAAGGGATTTCTAAACTTTAGTTGTCAATAATTCCTGGCTTCTGGAGCAGACCCTTGTTTTCCAGATTATTTTATATAAACAAGTAGAGCAAGGGTTTTTTTGTTTGGTTGTTTTATTTTATTTTTTTTTAAGACACCTGGTCTTACTCTCTAGTAAATATGATATTTACTTCACTTTTGTGGAGTAAATGAGACAAACTCTGGAAAATGTCTATATTGTAGTTTATTATGATGAATAGTTAAAAAGATAAATCATTGTGGTTTTTACTATTCCTTTTTTTTTCCCCTAATATTTTTCTATTTCTGAACTTCTTTGTCCTTTATTTTCTATATCGGTCCTTAGCCCTCTCGTCCCAGCCCTCTGTCAATTTGCCTCCCCTATCCTCTTTCCCTGTCCTCCAAATGACTACACAGGCCACAGCAGTCACATCTTTTTGATATCATCCCATCAGCAGACTGTGGCTGTGCCATGTTAGTGTGCATATGTTGTGACAAAAGCAGTACAACCAGATAGAGAAACAGGGGGATCAAGTACCGGCTGAGGCCTTCAGAGAATCACAGGGAATGAGAGGCAAGAACTGAGGTTTTTTGACAGAAGAGGATCCAGCTGTTCAGGGGGGTGTTAGATCCAGCTGTCAGCTGAAATATTTAAAGGAGATATTTTCTGTATTTAAAATCCTCTTAATTCCCCCAAGCATCCCCTTTGCAGTGCTGCTTAATTGCAGCTCATCTACACTTTCCACTGTTACTCACATTGTGTTTGCAATCCTGAGTTTAGGAGTGTTCTCAAAAACACATGTGGCTGTAGAAACTTCTTAAGAGAGGAGTCCTCTGTTCCTGCTGAGCAGGTAGTGTTGGAGCCAGATTCTGGACAAGGCAGATGGGGCCAGCTGTGCAATTTGCATGGTGTAGGAGCCCAAGCAGGGGCAAAACTGCATCATGAAGCTGCAGGGATAGAAAGCAGGGCAGAAATGGAGCGTAGCGAATGTGCGGTTTGGAAGCAACCCATGGAATATGGGACAGTCTCTGCTGGAAGATGACTCTGAGATAAAACCATGCGAGTAGAGACCCTCCTTAGCCCCAGCAGTCCCATCAAACAAGAGAGATGGCACGTGCATTGCTTATTCCTGTGACAGGCAGCTATTATAAAGCTTGTTTATTTATATTATGGCCATGACAAAAGATGCTGGATTTAGTCTCCAAGGTTTAGGTTTTCTGTGCAGAGATCAAGAGAACAAACTCTAAAAAAGCAGATTTGAACATAGATAAAGCAAGCGCTCTAAAAAAAGTATTGATTGAAAAGGCCTGGCTGGAAAGCATATATGACTCTTACTTCTGCATCTTTCCTCACTCTCTTCTAAAATGTGCACAAATGTACAAAACCCCTTTCTCTTTCCTGCTCCTTCAGAAGTATATAGTTATTTCCCTAAATATCATGTCATCTTTACAGTTGGAGTAAATTCCCACCCAACCTAAAAATTGACCCCATGATTTCTTTGAAAGAGCTTTCACAGCCACCTTGTAATGAGAACAGTGGTAAACTGCTGAGAAGTCCTTTGTGGTACTCTGTTTCATCAGCTGCTCTAATACCTTTTTGATTATCTCAGTGGACACAGATATAAATGCTGCACCTTGGATCCCTCACTTGCAAGTTATCTTATTTTTTTTTCCTTTTCTTTCTAAAATAAAAATGACTGCTGATGTTTATGTCCCTGTAATACATAATGTATTATTTTGTTTTAAGCGCTGCCTTTTGCATCCTGACAGTAACAATAAAATGTGAGTATGGGATTCCTAATACAGACAGACTAATGTTTCCACTGATAGTCTTCCCTTTCTCTTTTTTTTCTTTCTGCTCTCTAAGCACTTTTCTAAAGGCTCCTTTTATATTCCTAATAAAATTAGAGCAAAATACATCGATTTACTGGAAAAGAGGGTTTGGATTTTTTCCCTTGGTGACAGCATTTTCTCCACCACCCACCTTTTAAAAATGCTGGTGAATATTCCATGTAAAAGACATCCAGTTTCTTCTTTTTGGAGGTTGGGGTTTTAATTTGTTTGGTTTTGGGGGTTTTGGGTGTATTTCAGGTTTTTTATTTGTTCAGTTGGTGTTAGTTGATTGATTGGTTTTTTCTTGTTGTTGCTCTTTTTTTCATCAGTTCCCTGTTAATTTTTCTCCCTTGGTTCTAAGAATACTCTGCTTGTTGTCCCCTCTATGGACCATTTTGTCTATGCTGATCTTCTGAAGTAATTACCTTTCATTAAAGCATTTTAGTCATATCTCCAAATACCCATAAATGGCCGTTCTGCTTATAGTGAGAACTGATCTAGATGGAACCTTTTTACTCTGTTTACATCTATAGATTGTACAATCCATATCCTGATGTCTGACTTCCATTTTAGTGTAATGGATCCCTCACTTGCCCTGCTCCTTGTTTGCCTTTAAAACCAACTTCAGCCAGCTGTTATATTATCAGAACCAACTTGGTGGTGGTGTTACACTGATGTAGGCAACCTTACCCGAGCAATTAGTCCTGTTGCGGTTGTACTGCTGAGTCTCACAGTTGTAAGTTGTGCATTGGGTTCTTCATCTCCTACTGAGATTTGTGTGGATCCCATTGTTCTGCACTCTAACAGCAGCCTGCTTGCAGTTACAATAAGGGGACGGAACAATAAAAGCTCATTGAGTTTGTTCATACTCCACACTAGTGGAGAGCTTTCAGAACCCATCATTATACTTTGGGGATTTAAGATTTCTGATATATTCACTTAGTTATGGAGTAGGTTAAAATCCATCATGCTCATTTAATGAGAAAGGGGGAGAGGGAAGAGACACAGTCACACACAGAAAAAAAGCAGTTTTCCTTGTAACAGTTGTATTAAAATATTGATACAGATGCATAGTGGAAAAATTTAACGAGTTGTTAGTGTTAGAAATAATGCCAGCATTAGACATCTCTTGTGTGCAGAGTTTCTAAGATGGTGTTTAGCATTTCTCAGAAAAAGATCTCATGAGAAATGTGGAATTTCTCTACCTGGATCAGACCATTGACACTTCAGTCTGATGTCTTCTCCCAAGGTATCTATACTGTCCTGTCTATAACCACTGGAAGTAGCACTGAGAGAGGGTGTAGTGTGAAGACCTCTCTATTTTAACCAAAAGCTTAGACTAAGGCTGGGTGTTGAATGTTCTCAAGTGTCCCATAAACCAAGAGTACACTATGAGTTTAGAACTAAGAGTTTGTGATTAAGGGAATTTGTTGGCAGACACACTATCCAATCTTGATTCCAAACTGTTACAACTGTTACTTTGGCATATCACTTTTTCTGCACATTATGCTTACAAAATTCTTCCCCCCACTGCCCCCCACTTTTCTCCAAGTAGCATCTTTTGACACTGCAGGTTTGAAAACATGAGAGCAAATATTTCTTTTCCATGTGTTTTTACTGTTTTCAGTGCTATGATTCCCTGATTTTGATCAAGGCTTCATCTTCTGCCACCCAGATGCTCTTCATGATTTGGTTCCTTGTCAAATTGGGATGTCTCAAGCCTTTCAGATGGTGAGCTTTCATTGGGATTGGTGTTCCCTGGAATCCTTCAGCTTCACTTTGAGTTTAACAAAGAGGTGTGGATACAATGTGGATGTATGCAGTAAGAGGGACTTCAGAGTGACCCACAAAATCTTTTCCAGTGCTGTCCCCTAGTCTTGGGGTCTTTTGTTTGTTCTTACTCCTGGAGAAAGTCACTGAATTAATACATTCTGCAGAGCATAAACCAAGTCAAACGGGATATGCTGGGCTGTGTTAATGCAGACCTCTATCCACCAGAGACTCAGCTGAGACCAGTAAATCTGAGCATTTCCTTTAAGATGAAAATGAGAAAGGAATTAATTTTAATGAGTGATGTTTTTTCTGCTGCTTTCTCTGTCTTGTGTGGCCTCTGTGTAGGCAGCATGATCTGCCATGATGTCAGTGCTCTATGATCAAACTCCTTCCAAGAGGGGATGCGTTACATGTGTTTCAGTGTCAGTTCCAGTCCCTGAAGAATGTTGCCAATCCATTAAAAGCCTGGCAGGCTGTATTGGGAAATGCTAGCATGAGCACAGAAGAGAGAGGCAAGAGAGAATAAGGAGGAAGGAAAGATTAATCTCAGCAGCAATTCTGTATCCAAAAACGACTTCCTGGGATATATTGTCTTCAGCTTGTACTTTGCAGAATGCTGTTCACTTTGCTGAAGTGAATGGCTTACCAAGAAGACTTCGTAGCAGAAAAGATTTCCCTTATGACCGCAGACCATTCATATACCATACAGTTTGCTTTGCATCCCTGGCTTTTGCTTGCCAATACCTGATATTATAGAGACCTGAGAAAACTATAAATAGGTTGGACTGTACTCTTTAGTAGTTTGCTTCAAATGAAATACTTGAGCCCTATTAAGTACTAACCCTTTGAATACTTGGTCCTAGTTGTTACTGAAGGCAGTATGGCTTTGCATTGCATTCAGTAAGTATATTGATTCCTGGTCATAGTAAAAAATCAGACAAAACTGAATTTTGTTTCTCTTCTATCAGACTATTTTTGTTTCTATGTCTGTCTCCACAGAGAGCAAGAACTAGGAAATCCTGCTGCTGTGGTACCTATTGCTGCCCCTAGTGGGCTTCTGACAATGGACTGGACTGAGCACTGCCAAAATTGTTTTGTCTTACTTTAAGTGGTATGATACTTATATGGCTCCCAAGCAGAAAGGATATCACTTTCTTTCTATTGGGTGCAATGCCAGGAAAGGAGTGTTTTATACTAAAGAAAGGAAGTGAGGTGAGAGTCTCCTGTGGGCTCTGTAGTATTTGAACCAAGGCTGGACTCAAAGGAGGATGCACAATACTGCATGTGGAGGACTCAGTCCAGATTCCTGTCAACACTAAATAAATCTTCCAAATTCTTCTCACATTTAAAATTAATTGTTAGGGGAGGAAGGACAGTACCTTTTAATATACTTCACTTAAACTGTAGATAGATCTGCACAAGCCCCTCCTTTGTGTCCCCTTATGTCGAGGTTTTAGTCTGAATTATTCTTGTTCCCTTGTCCATTACCAACAAGACTTCTGTTCATTTAAGCAGGAGGGAGTGTTAGCTCCATCAAAAAACCTACCAAATGTCCAGAGCTGGCAACAGTAATGGAGTAGCAATGTGGAAATCGAAAGGAGTCTATGAAGCAGAGGGGTTGCTGCAGTGCTTCCATTCAGTGATCCTGGACATCATTAAATGAGTGGCATCAAGTGCCAAGCTTTCAAAAGCTGTCTATCTCTTTCCTGGGGAACCTCCAAACTGATTACCAAGTGCCCTGCTCGAGATACACCTTGGAAAGGGACCATGAAAAGTATGGAAACATATTTTTTGAGACAACTAAGGGGGTGATTTCTAGCCAGTTTTCTCATATTTGCACCACTTGGAGTGCAAACTGATCAAGGTACCTGCCATGTGGCTTATTAAGAGGGACTCCCAAGCTGTTTCCATTCTCTTTGAGGGCATACATTAGTGAAGCATCTTTCTCTACCAGACCTACTAGCAAGTCTGAGCACAACATATCACTGGACTCTTTTAATGAGAATACTGATTGGTGTTGCCTTCTGGGATCCCAATGCAACTGACCCAGTGCTGCTGTGTCAGACAGGAATTGTGGGTTCTTGGTGCAGACTGATAGATTTGGCTGGGACCCTTGCTACCCTGTGAGCTGTTCCCCTTTTGCCAGCTTCCCTTCAAAGTGCCAAAGTGCCCCCACAAACCACATGCCCAGAGCATTCAGGTTTGTTGGTCTTCAAATCCCAGTTTACCTGGTCCCTGAAGCACCCTTGGAGAGCAATCAAAGCCACTGCAGTACAATTTCCGACTGAGAATTTCCTTCCTATTTCTGAGTGAGTGTGTGTGTATGTATTTACGTGTTGGGGTTTTTTTGTTGTTGTTTTTAAAAAGCAACAACAACAAAAAACCAAACCCACAACATTTTGGTTTTGTGCACTAAGCACTTTTGAGGGCAATATAGGGCCCTGTAATATGGAGGTTTATAACCTCCTCAGCTAATGCTCTCTGACACTCTGTTTTGATATCATTACTACATTATACTCACAATTTTTGAGTGAAAAAATACAGTACTTAGAAAGTCGAAATTCATAAATAAATTCATGTCAAACCGCACTTAATATTGATTTTGTTAGTGTTCAGATTCAATAATAAGGTACTGCGTGCATGAATATTTAAATATAATCATCATTTCTGCATCTCCTAATGGCCTCTGCTCTTCTACACTCAATTTAAACACAATTTAAAAACTATAATGTATTGAAAAATACTAGGATTTAGCAATAAATCACCATTGGGATACTCCAAGCCTTTTATAGGATGGCTCAATATCTGCTTCTCAAGGGACAGCACAATTAGATTCATGTTTTTAAACTTCTCAATTATCCATATACCATAATTTTATGTGAAAGTTTGTTTCTCTTCCTCCCCCCTCCACCCCTGCTCCCCCCCTTCACCCTTCACCAGATACTCTCCCAGTAGGAAGCGGAGAAATCGCTAAGTGTTCTCTTAGCTGGGTTAGTATAGTAAAAAGGAGTCATAGGTCACAGTCCTCAAACTGAATTAAATCCAGAGGCTGTCAGGGAAAGCAGAATGCTGACTCACTTAATCACATTATTTGGGGAAAAATATAGGGGGAGGAGGGAGATAAAATGACTCAAAATGAACTCACCAAGGAGGAAACAGAGTTTTTATATTTATTTAAAAAGCAATATTCATCTTTATCAAATAGACGCAGGATGGTTCGATGAGGATGGAGCTGGCTGGTCATTTGCGCAGTCGCAGACAGGAGAGGTCTGGCAAGCAGTTTTTTCCTGAGCAGGATCAGTGAGGGAAGGATGCAGTGCCCTCGGTGCCTTCAGTGCCAGGCTGGGTTGTTTATTGATGGGGAGTGTTTCTGTAGTGCTGGTCGCTAACCCATCTGCAAACCACAGCCTTTGAGGTAGGTCATTATCATTATCCTCATTTTACACATGGGGAAACTGAGGCACTGGTGGATGAAGTCATTATGGCAGAGACCCAGTGACAGAGCTGGGTCTTTGGGCTCCTAATGCTAATCCCTCTGCTTAGGCTATATGGCCATTCTCTCTCACCAGTGTCCTCAGAGACCATGATGGAAGGAGATGTTAAAAGGATGTAGCGCTGGAATCTAAAATAGTAGTGCTAACATCTTAGGAGAGCAGTAAATCCCAATGGCATTGGTGTGGGATTGACTCTGCTGGTCTTGAGGGTGGCTTGCCAGTTTTGTTCAATGAGTTGGTATCAGATGTGAGGAAGTTGTCAATAGGGGAAGAGAGGAGTGGAGGTCTGGTGTCCAATGGAGGGGACATGGCCGTGTCACTGGGTGATGCTGGCAGTGTCACACAATGCCCTTGCAATGTTTTATAAATCATTATGTGGGGCTGGGAGTCGCTGTTGGCTGGGGATCAAAGCGTGGCCTAACTAATGGCACTCATCCACCCTGATGGTGGAGGGAGGGCAAAGGTCTCCTGAGAGGCAGACAGACTGCTCACCTTTACAATCCCCAATCAAGCAGCCAGAACTCCTCCAGGCCACGCCGTGCATGGCTGAGTTTTTGCTTATATTCCATATTTCGCCTAAATTCATTAGAACTGTTTTCTAAAGAAATCTAGTGTGTTTCATTTGAGCTAGTTTTTATCTCATACATCTGCAAAGCATCATCAGCTGCCTCAGGATCACATCATACCTGTGAAGTCCTATGACTGGATAAAACAGATATAATTGATGGGAGAAAACTCTAACCCAGATGACATGTTGCCATTCTGCCTGCCACAGTCTAAAGGTCTGTTCATTCATATTTGTGGGAGAGTAAGACAGATATTCCTTCCCTTGATAGGCAGGAACCGCCTTCAGCTCTAATAGTTCTAGAGCTATTTTGTCAGGATGTTGTGTTGATCAGCCAAATATGTTTGTAATCTTGATTGTCCACCTTCCAGTTGCTCATGTGGGAAGGGACAGTAAATTTCTCTTTAAGAAACAAGGCAGGGTCAGGAAGATTATTTCAAGAATTATGCAGGTGCATATGGAGTTCTAATGATTATTTTCAGGCTGTTTTTGAGCTTCTTCAAAGTGTCAGAAAGTAGAAACAAAGTCTTATCTGAAGGGAACCACGTATGGCAAATGCAGCTCATTGCATGATTTCACCAGTTTTTCAGTGTATTCCTTCTTCAGGTATATTGAGTATTAGGGAGCACCTAGATCTGTGTGTTAGGCAATGGAATATGGGCACTTATTGGAAGTCCACTGGCATACTTGCACTTCAGCTCGGTGGAAGCTGTAGGGGAATGCACACCTTGATGAGCAACAGACTCGGACTTGTAGATGGAGATGCAAACTCCAGAAGAGCCCCAACAGCTCTCCAAAAAGGTGTCAGAGGAGGCAGTCAGGTACTCAGGGAAATGGCTGGCAGCAAAAAGCAGGGAAGGTTTTTCAAAGTTGCCTGATCACAGACCCTGCCACATATGACAGAGCAGCAGGAATTTCGTGTCCTGTCTAACGTGGTTGTCCCTTTCTATTTCTTTTCCGTTATTCTGACAAGATACCCGATACCGCTCGTATTGCAATTACCCGGTTCTCTTTCAGGACCGTGATCCTGTCGCAGTAGATGGAGGGAGCAAGCGAAGCCCTCACGTTGTTGTTGATTAGGACGGCCCGCAGTGGAGCGCCCTGGTCTGCAGGTGGCGCTCTGGCCCCGTGGGGCGCCTGGGGAGCGGCTGGAGCCCCGTCCGTGCTGGGGCGGCAGTGGGCCAGGAGCGGTATAGTGACAGGAATGGGTCATACTTCAGCCCGTGACTGAAGAGTCCCCGACTTCAGAGAGACATTCAGCGACTTTCCCCGCATTTGGTGCTGGCCATTAAAATTTGATCATCCTTTGTTACGGCTCACTTCCCTCACTTTCCACCACAGAGTCTGTTTTCTACAAAAAACAACCCCTCTGTGTGGTGGCCCAAGGAGCCATCTGGAACCCCCTCTGTGTGGGGTGTCCTGGCTGGGGTGGGGCCACGTGTGTCTGGCTGGCATCCGCACCATGCAGGCTAGGGTGGGGAGCTGGCTGGCATCCACTTCACAAGGGGTGCAGGCAGTGGAGGGATACAGGGTCAGCCCAGTGCTCACCAGCTGAACTGGGTACCAGCTGAGCATTGTTTAAAACAAGTGTGCTTGGTGAAAAGCCACTGGTATCTGTGGCCCGTCCCAACAGATGTCACCAACAGATCTGTATTGATTCCAAGGTTGGGACCTTGTCAATGGTGGAGGCAGATGGCACGTTGCTAATAAGTAATGAGTGCTGCTGGCAGAGTTGTGAGGAAAGTTTGGATCAGTGGGACTGTGTAGTAGCATGAGGCCATGGGCGAGTAAGGGGCATCTTTGTCCTCTCCACATTCATCCCTTTCTTTTCTGACTGTGTGAACATTAAATTTCTTATCCTCTCTGAATCTTTGCTTTTTTTCTGTGTTTTTTGTCCTATCTCTCTTTTCTCTACTTTCTACTCCTTTTTTTTTCTTATTTGATTCTCAAGCCTTTGCCTGGTTTGTTTTTGACCACCAGTAGCATCCCTTTCATGTCTATACCTCACTGCATCATCTTGTATAGGAGAGGGAGTGAAGACAAAGGACATTCCTGCTGGCTGTTGCAGAAGAGGGTAGGTGTTACACTGGGTTTGGAAAAAAGTCTGCAGATCATTTTGGATAAGCATCTTTGTATTCCCAACCTGGTGATAGACATAGTGCTGCTCAGTAGATTGAGTTTCTGTTATCAGACTTGCTTTAGTTATCAGAACAGGAGGCAGACCTTGCAGCACTCTACCATCCACAGACTATGAACAGCAATAGCAGAGAGCACGTGCATCCAAGCACATAAATGCTTTTGCTCTAAGAAGTGCTAGGTACATTTGTAAGTGCTTACGTGCACTAGGAATTCAATTTATACATCACGAATTCTCAAGAAGAGCTCTTCATCTCCTAGCTTCCTACAGACAGGTACGCCACACACAAATGAATCATTTTGTCATTATTGTGTATATATATATATATATATATGTGTGTGTGTGTGTGTGTGTGTATATATATATATATATATATATAAAGTCCCGTTTTTCTGCTATCTGTTGTGTGACAATCTGAATAGCACAGTAGGCTGTGAAATACCTACTTTTTTGATGGCAAGCAGCTGGAGAGTATGGCTAAACCAAGGAGAAATTCCAAGACACTTGCTTTGCTGATGATGTTTTTTTGTTATTTTTATGGGCTAGCTGCATTTCCCAGTGTCAGATTACATTCTGCCTAAAGTCTTCTTATGAAGGAAGATCCCTTTCGCATTTCCTGCAGAAAGTGATTCTAGCTCAGCATCTCCAACTTCACTTAGTGATGTCACATCACACAAGACACCATTCTCGGTAGCGCGGAACCTGGGGTTACATTCTTTAAGCATGTGCCCCAGCAGCTGGAGACCACCGTTAGAGCCCCGAGTGATACCTGCTGCCTCTTTTCTTATTGATCTCTCTGAATTAAATGTGATGACCAGAAGAAACATGACAAAAGAAATACCCTGAAGGGTGAAGGGTGAATCCCTTAGTCTTTCAGATGTGATACAATAATCGTTATTTTAGTACTGAAACACAGAGAACAGTTGTGAGTTTCCTCTCCTGTGATACGGGCTTTTGACTTCAACCTAAAATGTTACTGTAATTTCTGGATTAGGAAAATAGCTGGATTCTCTTTCAGAACCTGTCTGTGATAGCTAAAAATCTGGACTGAGGTGAAACTCCAGGGAATCTGTTTGCAAAGGGAAGAAATCCTGAGTGCCTGTAGAAGCTGACTCTGCATTTGACCTCAAAGCTTCCATTTTCCTTAAAAGGAAAGGGCAAAAAAGCTTTGGACACTATTTCTTTGAAAGCTGTGAAAATTAGAACAGGTGTGAGCATAGGCAGCTGCTGGGGTACCGTGTGCAGATATTCCTGCTAATGCCTCCTTAGAACTTAATCTCTGAAACCATCTGCTTATGGTGAGCACATGTCCCGGGGGGTGGGGGGGTGGGGGGGGACGGGCTTGTAGCAAATCCAGCAGCTCTACAACTTCTTCCACTGTAGCCTGAGTCAGAATTTTAAATAGCAGATGAAGATTGAGTCGTGTGTCGAGAGACTTTAGTCTCAGCTTTTATGAAGCAGGAAAACTCCTTTATCAGTTCCGCAGGTTCAGGGTGGTTATTGATGAGTCTCAGAGGTCAAGATCTGACTCATGACCATCTGAACAAAAACAACATACAAGCCTAACAGTTCTGCCATCAGCAGAACCCTATGTTCCCACAAATATGTGGGATCAATTTTTCTTACTTGAGGCCTCAGTCTGAATAAGATCCGCTAAAAACACCAGCCTATGCATTACTCTGGGTTTCCAGTGACTGTCACCATTACTCCAGCTTTCCTGATACCCTCCAATGGAGCCCCCAACAGTTATCTTTGAGCAAATCACTTCTCTTCCTCATGCCTTCCTTTTCCTCCAGTTTCTTTGCTTTTTGACTTTGGGAGAGATGGTGGTCTCTGTTAGTCTTTCAGCATGACATATGGGAGGATGAGAGATGTTACTAAGTGCTAGCAAGTGAATCAAACTCACCCACGGCTGCCTGCTTTGCTGCTCACTCTTCAACTGTGTGTACATTTGTTTGCAGAGGCCAGATTACTCTCAGCCACTGACCTGTTAATGAAAAGCTATCAACTCTGGCAAAAGAAGAAAACAGTATTAGCCACTGCTGTCCTGTGACTGCCAGAAGCAGTATGGTGACAGGAATGGGTCATACTTCAGCCTGTGAGTGAAGAGTCCTCAGCTTCAGAGAGACACTGCAGCTTTCCCCGCATTTGGTGCTGACCATAAAAAATTGATCATCCTTTGTTACAGCTTCACTTCTGTCACTTTCCATCCCAGAGTCTGTTTTTTACAGAAAACAAGCTACATTCATCAAAAATGACAGAACACAGACTTAATGTAATCATGTATGGGAACATGAATTGCAAATGCAGAACACAAGCACTAAAATGTATTTTCCATTACTGCCACAAAATGAAATAATCATGAACATTTTCCCCAAGAATGAGAACACATGTAGAGTACACTGACACCTCAAAATCTGCTTCCATGTCCTGGCCTCAGGTGCAGGTGGGCTTTGTGCTTATCAGTGGAGCAGAGATCAGCTGGTATCAGAGGAGATATGTTATAATAATCCTCACTATGGAAACTTGTGTGGTTATTAGTTATACCAGTTTCTGCAGGCTCATTTGGGTGACCTGGCCATCTCTGCTTGTGAAAGATCTCATTGTACTCTTAAGCATAACTGAGCAGAGGTGCTAGAAATACAGACAGTGCAGTGCAGTGCTTAATTCTAGATTCTACTTCTAGCTACTATTGGATTGCTTTCTTGTAACAGCAAAACACCTAACCTAAACTAACCTCTCACCCATAGCCTGCTTTCATAGATAAGCTGTAAAACTACAGATGTACCTATTTAAAAATAAAATCTGTTAATTAATTTAGAGTTGGTGCAGGATAACACATTAATCAAATTCTTCCTTTCCATTGCAGACACACTGGACTGCAGTTTTGCCATGCTCTGAAGATTTGCTATTATACCATTATCATCATTATTACAATTATTATTATTGTAGCATATTATTTTATATGTTTGTAACTTGCTTTAGCATCAGAAATGTAAATGATTGGATTGCCTCTTTTGATCAGGCTGTTGGAAGATGCAATGGGGAAGGATAATAGAATTGGAAATAGCCAATCTGTAAACTAAACTAAATCCAAGACTCGCTCAGGTATTTAGATTATATTACACATACGCAAGTTCTTATCCAGCCTGTACTTGCCACAATTCTGCAAATACAAAGCTACTGATAAGGGGTGTTGGAGCCTGCCCTGCTGAAGGATAGTTGGATATGGATCGTGGTGATGTCTGGAAGGGAAACTACTAGTTTGATCAAAGCCTTGTACTCAGGCAGTGCTGAGTGCTGATGGAATGATAGAGAGGATAAGGTAGAAAGACAGTGGCTGGTTTACATCTCATCCAGCAGAAGGTGTTAGGAAGGACTTACAGATCTCTGACTCAGCCATGGCTGTAAGTTAAATGATGGGATATATTTGAAGAGACCAATCTAAGTGTACCCAACATGACGTGCTGAAAAGAACAGCATGCTGTGCTGGGGTGAACTTTTTTCCCCCGTCACAAAGAGAAGAGGGAGAGATTTTGTTGTAAGTGAATTAAAGCTATGTCTCTGCATAAGAGCAATTCAGATTATAAAAAATACATAAAACAACTAGACTCGGCAGCTGTAGAATCCAAGAGAAAATCTGGATTTGGAAGAGATTCTTAACTTTTTTGTAACATGACAGTAAGAAAAAACATTTGGTCTTAAGTATCTTTCCAGCTGTTTACATGGAGTCTTGTGTCGTCTCTGACAAGTTTGCTTAAGAAACTTCATAGACATGTTCATATGGTCATCTAAATGCAATTTCTGTATATATATGCACATATCTCCACATCCTTGGACATTTGACATACTTTATGTCCACGTACATAATCTTACCAAATTAACTTCCTCTTTGAATTAATGTGCTTATGCGCATATGCATCAGCATGTCCCAAGGTGCGTATATGTATCTTTGTTCACATTCCCATGCATGCATGAGGTGATCAACGTAGTCAAATTGAAAAATTAGGTTATTCCAAATCTGTGATATTTCTTATTTCATTCCCAGGGGTAAATGGACCCATTCCAAATGACAGGTAATCTTGGGACCTGAAGTTTTACATTTCAGCATATAGAATGGTTTTAACACTCTGTGCCATCAACTGTGAGCTCTTCAGGGCCGTTTATAGACTCCCTTCCTGTTTATGCAACAAAGGCAATGTCAGATTGTTTAAGAATTTAGATGCTAGGACACTACATTGCAAATAGTTAATAAAAATGGTCAGATTCTATGGAAATATTAGATGAGCTGGGCCTAAAGATGTCTAAAGAACCTACAGTGCCATTCATATAAACTTGTGCAGAACATTTGTCACTGGTTTTTTCCATTTGGTTGAAATACTTTCCCTACAGCTCTGAGCACTTAATCATTTCAATGTTGTTTTTGCATGGCTCATAAAATCTAGCACATGTGGACATTACATAATCTTCTGCAGAACTAATATACATATGCATATATAGTAAAAAGCACAAACTTTTATAAACATTCCTGTATTACATAATATTTCCTCATTACAAGTAACTATCTATGTGCAACTTACATGGGTCATCAGAAAGAGGTATGTCATATATACATTTACACCGACTTACGTACATAGATTTTACGCTTGTATGCATTTAGCCAGGAGTGTGTGTACAGATATTAATGGAGGCAGGGATTCCAGTAGCCCATGCAGGTAGTATGTTGGCACATTCCAGAAGAGGGCACCTGTCTCCCGGTGCAGGAAGTGCTCCTGAACCAATGGCTCCCAGCCTTTCACACGTGGGCACTCAGATCTCACCTGCCAATTTGAGGTTAACAGTGCCAGCACAGAGTGAAATATTAAGGCAGCTGCTTGAAATTCAAAGTGTTTCTTTTAATTAATGGGTGGATGCCACAGGTTGATCCAATCCAGCTCTTAAATTAATCTTAATTATACAGATTTTGTAACTTTGGTATTAGCCAGCCACACAAAATATGTATTTCATAATCCTAGAAACGGGTGAAAAAGACTGCTGCTGAGCTGAGAAGTCAGCTGATGATGTTATCAGCCTCTCTGGCTGTGGGTGTAAGTGTCACTGGGGTGTGTCTGAGATCTTATCAGGAATACCAAATTAATTCGCTCCTGCAAATATCAAAACAAGCTTTTTTGCTGGCAAGTAGGGAATAGGCAAGAGATTCCTGAGCTGCTATATTTGGAATTTCTGTGTCATCTAGTGCTGATACAGTAAAGAACAGAAGCATCAGGAAAGGGAAGCTGGTGATCTGTCCTGTTTGGTAATGAGTTTTGTGTGTCTACTCAAAGAGTGCTACCCAAGCCTTTAGCTGTTCATGGTATACTTGTGGATCTTGGGGTCAGGAATTCTGCCTTAGTGTAACTCAACCTTAGACATGCTGTGTGTGCTTGGTCAGGGGAGGGAGGCTTTCTATCCTTGTGCTTCTGTTTTCCCCCTCTGTGTGTTTGTTTGTTCAGACTCTAAGACTTCCTGAAAGGTGGTTGTTGTCAGGTGGGGGTCAGTCTCTTTCTCCAGGCAGCAACTGACAGAATGAGAGGACACAATCTTAAGCTGTGCCAAGGGTTGGATATATAGGTTGGATATTAGGAAAAAGTTTTCTACAGAAAGGGTGATAAAGTACTGGAATGGTCTGCCTGGGGAGGTGGTGAAGTCATCATCCCTGCAGGTTTTAAAAAAGACTGCATGTGTTTTAAAAAACTCAGTGCCATGGTTTAGTCAGACCATGGGTTGGACTCTGTTGAAAGTTTCTTCCAACCTTGTGATTCTGTGTGATTCTGTGTGTGTGACTTCCCTTTTTCTAGATAGGAGCTGCCTCTTAGCATGTGTCCATTCAGCACCGTATGACATCTAGGAGCTACTGTGCTACAGATTTTGATAACAGATAAACTGAATTATCTCAGGAGAATTGATATTTGTACTCCCTGCTAGGGATAAGTATCCGGGATCTCTCTCAGCATGCATTATGCCAGCTTTAAATAGAAAACACAGCTGGGAATAGATGGTCAGGGTTATTCATAGGAAATGCAGATACACAATTTGCCTAACCAGTCATTGCACATTCGTTAAACAAGAAGCAGAGCCTTGGCAATCCCCACAGATTGGCGTTCCCTTGGGATTAACATTGCTGCTCACTGAATTACACTCTTGCTTCTGCAGATGAAACTTGAAAAATGATGGATAAAAATGGAAGTAAACAGAATTGAAAGTTATTATTTAGTGACCTTGCTCTAAATCTGAGTCAGGATGAAAGCAGAGTCTGTTCATAGCCTACCATGACTGGTTATATGGTGGTGAAAGGCCATTTGAGAGCCTTTTCTGTCACTGCTGCACTAAGGGCAGAGGAAAACCAATGGGAAAGCACAGCTAATCCCTTTGTGTACGCACATGCACCTATGCAAAAATGCTCTGCTGCACACAGGTGTACGCACGTACATAGACACACACTTGTGCGCACCTACACCTTTTATTTGTGCCTTCATAAACATCCTCTTCTTCTTAATTTACTTTGCAATATGGAAATTTAGAGAGATTTACTTGAAATCTTCGTAGAAATAATTTTTCTGTAGAATGGGTTTGTGCTTGTTAATCTGACCTGTGTGTTCTCTCAGTGCCTCTCTGTGTGATATATTTTGTTGGAAGACAGTCCTTTCTTAATCTTAAAAACCCTTTTTGTATTTGGCTGATTTTCTATTGCTGGTGAAAATTTCTAGCAATTTTACCTTCTTTTCCTGAAGTTGCTTTACAGGGTAAGGTTAGTTTGGATACCAATTGTAGGGATTGTTTTCATAGTACTTTTGGAACCATAAGTGGGAAAATGTTAAACCTCATGTCATTTCCCACCAGTTTGCCTAATTGATGGGAAACCTGGTTGTGGCCAGGGAGGAGTGGATTTCCCCACTTCAATCTTATGAATAATTTGCTTATCTGAAAAGAAAGAAAATCCAGTAAATCCTAGCAGCCAATGCAACAATCCTCACAGGTGGAGATTCTCCCAAAATACAGAGAAAAAAAAGGGAAATTATGTGCCCAGCTTCCTTGGAAACTTTGTAATGTTCAACTTGACTATTAGATTTGTTCTGGTTGGAGCTGGTGGAGTCTTCTGGGGACTCAAATTCTTTTTAGTCCAATTTTGTCAGATTTCTTGTGCTTTTTCTTCAAAGCCTTGTAATGGTAACAGAATCTGTATTAGACTGCTCCTAAAATACAGTATCATTTCCTTGCTCTTGAGATACTGGAACATGCTCACTTGTGCAGTTTCTGATCTCTTAGGATTGCTGGAGTTGGTGTGACTTGAATAGGAATGACACAGAACTTCCTCCATTTTCAAATTTGAAGACCTTTAGATGTCTGAACTCATCCAGCTATGGGGAAGAAGCCAGCGGGCAAATGGAGAAACCTTTCCAGCTTTCAGTGTAGGTAGGAAGCAGAAGGAGTAAATGTTGGCCCAAAGGGCTACAATAAATAATGAGACCTCTTCCAAGTATATCAGAGCAAAGAAATATAATAGAGAGGGTAAGTCCATTAATAAATTAGGAGAGAGCTGGAATCAATGGTGATTCTAAAATGGCTGAGCTACATACTTAAGTTTCTTTGGGGTTTTTGTTGTTTTGGTTTGCTTGGTTTGTGGGCTTTTTGGTGCTTTTTTTGGTCTTTAAGAAGAAAAATATAGAAAGAATATGGATCATTAGGAAGTAATGAGCATCTTGGCACCCTGGCTGTTGATGTAAAGCAGATAAGGGAACACTTGAAAGAATGGATAGCAACAAATCAGCAACTCCAGCTGATGAGCATCCTGGGATGTTTGGCTACTGAATTCACTGAACTGCTAGAAGGTGTTTTGAAAAGTTGTGGATTAAACAGGTAGGTCCTTCGTGGTAAGTCCATACCAATATTTCTGGGGCAAAGAGCAGCCTTACAGAGCCATCAGGAGAGATCTCTGCAATTACGACTTTACACAGCTGTTGTATTCTCAGTTTGAAGAGGTGCTAAGAGGAGGAACTTGAGTTTCAAAATGCTTAAGTTCAGAAATTGGCTAGACTCACACTGGCCCAAAAGAACTCTAGGACCATTATCAGTGACCCTTCTAACCACCCTGCTTCTCCTTTCCTCAAGCATAAACTCAAACTGTTATATACACTTATGGGTGACAGCATACTTTCTTCCTTACCTGCGTGTTAAGAAGTAAAATAAGGATGTTTGTGTTGGAAATAGGAATTGCTGTCGAGATGAAACTTGAACTTACACTTGTGCAGTAATTGCTCAGAGGACTTGATAGCACTGCTGAAGTCCAGCAGTGATGTCCAGGACTAGTTTCCATTTAAAACAGGAGTCTCAGAGGAAAAAATCATCCATTTATTGTCACTGAGGAAGCAGTTTTGACCTATCATGATTTATTAATAAATCTCTTGTGATAACACCCAGAGATGCAGACACTGGTGTGTTAGAAAAGGTTCTGAGCAGAGGTTGAGAAGGGCCATTCAGCTCTCTCATTTCTTCAGTAATGGAGCTCTGGTTCAAGACTAAGGCTCCTAGATCCCAGTAATGAATATAATTAGTTGCAATAATGAGTGAGGTGATACTGGTAAATGAGAGCCAGGACGGTTCAGCTGGGTTCTTAAGGCCCTGTTCTTGTTAATGCAAAGGTCCTTTTACACTAGTCTGGCAGTGCAGCCAGATCTGAAAGATGAGGAGTTAGGGGGTTACCCTGTGGGTCTCTGGCTGGAACATTCATCTCTGCACATCTTAAAAAGCAGGAGGGAATCAAATACCAAGCACATGCAGGAGACAGAAATCTCCACTGATGTAAATCAGTATAATGCCTTTGATTGCAATGAAGCTATACTGATCAAGGCCAGCTGAGGACTTGATCCAGGGAATAAATGATTTTTGCCCTTGGTCTGTAAGTCCAAAGTCAAGTCCTTTGTATGACATGTCCCATTCAGTGTTAGAGAAGGTCATATTTGGCCTACTTCTCTCCACCTGGGCTGTCTGCTCTCCTCTGGATAAACAGTATTTCCCCATTGCATTGCCAGCCCCTCACGCTTCACCAGAATTAAATTCATCATTCATTTTTTATGGTTTATACATAGCAGTAATTTATGTTTTCAAATATATTGAGGTCACACTTTAGCAGAAGAAGACTGCTTCACATTTAAATTGAAGGCATGTTCATTCCATTAAACAGAGATGTTTTGGATAATTTTAAAAGGCTAAAAGTAGAATAAAGTAACATTAAAATAAAATTTGAGAGATGTAATTACACCTAATTGTACCATAAAATAATCAATACTGCATTACATTATTTCTGACTTCCCCAATTATAGCCTTTTTTTGTTAAGCTTTTGAATATTGATGAGGTCAGGGGAGTCACAGTTGACTCTCTGAGGTCTAATGGAGGTAGAATTAAGGTGATGTCCTCTCCTATTATGTCAGCATGAGGAGGTGTGCTCTGTACTTTCTCAAAGTGGAGTGATAACATGGCATCAGAAACCGATATCTCGGCAACATTTCTTGAGCTGATACGAGGCTGCTTACCCGTAAGTGCTGACTTGGAAGGTAGAGGTGCCGTCTCCCCATTGCAGACCCACTCAATTATACACATCAAGATGCAGAGAAAATGATGTTTGCATCAACAGAGATCCTTAACAGCCAAAAGACCCGTGTGTGTGAGGTGACAAGAACCAATTCCTTCCAGTTCAGCCAGAGCTTTCTGTGTTGTTTCTGCTCCCTGCGGGAGATTGAAAAAGTGTTTTGTTGTGGCGGTTGGTTGACTTCTCTTCCCCTATAGACCTACCCCTCCACATGACATATCCCTCACTCTGCTAAAACAGCCCAGCCAGATTTCAAAGCATTTGCCTTTTCACCAGCCTTGTTGTGTTGCATGTCCTCACACCAGAAAAAGCTGTACAGCTGCTAGGATTCAGTACAAGTGTCTTCTTTTCCTGTTTTCTCAGAAGGAACAGGTGTGTCTGTATCTGAGGGAGTGTGACTCTCCAGCTCTCAGCTGCTATGGATCTGCTTTTGACCTGGTCAATGCTGTTATTCATTTAGGCATCTTGAAATCATCAGTGGATTTTAATTTGAGAATTCTTTCTGTGGGAAAATTGGGAATTTCTTTCTTTTTTTCAGAAAAAAAATCACCTGCCTGGAGATAGGTGTATTTTCCTGTTTCAGTGTGTACACTTCTATTTTCATACTTTGGGCTAGGGCAGTCTGGCATTTAAAGCAAGAGATTTAAATACTGGGTGGCCCGTGTTCTGCAACCAAATTTCTCATAATGTACTGTTTTGTGCCTTTATGCAAATGGATTAGCATTTAATCGAGGGAAAGAGCTGGGATCTGAAGAGACATTCAGCAATAACCTTAGGACTCATATTTTGCCTTCAGGGCCTATGTCACTCCATCCATACAATAAGCATAAGGATTTTTTTATTGAGGTCTGTTTTGCACAATGGATCCAAAAAAAGGTTTCTGTGCTTTTAATAAACTTCTTGAAAAACGGCAGCTACATGCAATTTTCCTGGTTTCTGATCATAAATGTTAAGGATGGAATTTTAGAACAGAACCAGATTAAGCAGTACCACTGCATTATCACCTTTACATTGCCACAGCATAAAATACAATTCAGATACTGGACTTCCTCCACCAACTGCATTTCTCCAGAGGGACCAGTGCCCTCCAGAGGGGCCAGTCTCCTCCCATGACGCTTTCTACACAGCCATTCCATAGGCTTCCTGGCTGCCTATTAAGTTATGCTTTCCCTTACACCAGTGCTGGCCCTAGGCTCTGGCCACATGTGTGCCCCCAACCCTTATCAAATCTGCTATGCCAATTGTTAAGCTTTTTTCCTGGCTCCTCTTCCTACATACACCAAACTCTCTACTTTCCCCTTCACTCACCCCCTTCCATTTACTCCACTCACATCACTTTGTACCTGATTTGAATCTAATTGTTAAAGCTCTTGGTAGAAGGATATTTGCCCCAAAGCAAACTGACAGTGGCCCTCCCTCTGCAGATATAAGACAGCCCCGCTGTCCTGATTAGCCTGGATTGCTTTCAACTGACTAACATAACAAGCTGCTGCTGCTATTCCTTTTTTTTTTTTTAAATTTGAAAATGGAAGGGACACTATTAGGAAATTTACATTTGCGAGTATGATATTTAATTAGCAATATTAATAAATTAATAGAACTAAAGGACCTTGTTGAGACTCCAGATTAATAAAACATGCTCTAGCTGAGTAAATGAGGTAAGCCAGGCATGTGTTCCCCATAGAGGATACAGGGGAAATCTCACAAATGAAACACCCCTTAAAAAAGGAGTGGGGGCAATAGCAAATTGGGGCAAAGCTTTTTCTGTCTTACAGTATCCCTCATGCTTCAGTATTAACTCTTTACCTATTCTGCCACAATACTTTAACAGAACTTTAATTCTCTGCCCACCTTGCTCTTTGACCTGCCAAGAAACCGAATGAGTCAGTGGCAGCGAGTGGAGAACCAGTGCTTGGAGCTTTAAAGTAACAGCAAGGACAGTACAGGGCAAATGCCTAGGAATATTTGGTCAGATCCAAAGAAAGCAATAAAGAAGACTTACATCATTTTCTGATCTGAACCTCTGAACATGGAGCATACAGTGTCACTTAACTAAGACTGTGTCCAGCTTGGTGTCTGCTCCAGGCCACTTGGAGGGTTTTGCCTCAGAGAGACTCCTGGTCTGTGGCACATAGAGCAGGTCCACACAGGAGTGATGTCTCAGTGCAGGCTCAAGAAGGGATGCAGTACAGCAATGTCACTGTGGGCTCAGCTGAGAATAATGACCACTTTAAGCAAAGGTCTGGGACAGCATGAGATAAATTGCGGTGCGGTTCATGTGGGTCAGACCCAGTCAGGTGTCCCAGTCTTCATGTATATCTGTCACTGCTTTGTGGCTTGGGTGCTAACCCAAACTCAGGGCCAGTCCTCTGCCACTCACTGATTCACCACTCTGCAGGGCACTTCAGCATGTTGTAATTTAGGCAAACCCAATTTGAGGACAACATTTCTGTGCCCCATCTGCCCTGGAAAAAACTTCTCAGAAGAATGTGGTACAGTCTTTTTCTATGCTGCTTCATTAGTGTGCACATACTGGGACGTCAGGACTCCAAGGATCCAGTCAAACAGAAGGCTGCAGTGCCAGGTGAACTTCAGTGACTTAACATGTCACTAAAACTTGAACAGAAAGAAGAATATGGTTCTCTGTAGTCTATAGATGTGTGTGGAGAATCCTTTGCAGTGTGATGGCTGTGAACCATCAACTGCATGGACAAGTCTTAGCTACTAAAGTACCGTTATGTCTTTGTGCATCAACCTGTACAGCTACAACTTCTTACATTGATCCTTGGCTCTGGAGGGAGGGCAAAGAAAAAGAAAGCCCCCCCAGAAACCAAGCTAACAATCAAAGCAGTATCTCCTTGGGCCTGTGTGACATTCACACACATCACTGTGAAGTCATACTCTCCTGCAGGGCATAGAAGAGGTGATTATTTATAAATGTATTGAGCACTGTCCCCATGCATCACTCTGCCTTGCTCTACCTGCAGTCTCAGCAGTGAAGCACCGGGGACACCACAGGACTGTGGTTCTCCCTGTGCACACCAAAGGGAGATGGTCGGTCTCAGCACCTAGGAGGGTCCCCAGGACCCCAGAAGGGCAGTGAAGCAGGAGGAGGAGAAGAGAAACACATTAATTGTCCGAAATAACTCTGAGGAGTTTTGGAAATCTTTCTGCATGCTTGGCTCTCATGAATCAGCTGTAGACTCAAAACCACCCAGCCTGATGCTACATGTGCCTGCCCCTGGAGCACAGGGTGCTTTTCATCTTTACATTAATACTTAGTAGGCAAATCTCAGTCTCCCTGTTCTCCTCTACATATTGGGGATATTGTAATGTGCAACATTCGTGGTTCATCCCACACTGTCACTCCTTAAGTGTATGGATAACTCTGCCAGCGTAGGTTCTCAGTCCATGAGAAGCACTTTTCTTTGGTGAGAGGTACAATGACCAGCAGGGTGCACGACGTTTCCTTCTAAAATTGAACAACAGAAGTTAAGGCAAGAGATATGACTACCTTGCCTGATTCCTCAGTGCCTCAGCTGCACTACTACTATCTCCAGGGATGGCTTGTCTATACTCTATGGTTTATGCTATGTTCCTGACGCCAACACCTCCACTAATTGTGGGAAAGTTTACTATTAGAATGGCATGTACACAGGCCTACTGGAAGAGGTGGAGTCCCACGCACAATTAGGTCATGGCATAGAAGCTTGGGGACTCTGGCTTGCAATGCCACCCTTGTACAGAGACAAGTATATGGTAGGCATGGCAGAAGAAGAAAAAGAAAAAAATTGTCTTGGGTGGGGTATCAGGAGTAGAAATGGGTTAGAAAGGTGTGAACTCATAGATGTAGGCAGGAATGGAGCTCAGCAGCATGTGGATGTGAAATATGCATTGGGATCATCTTGGGATAAAGGAGAGGTCCTAGTGTAGGCAGTCATTAATCTTGGAGATGTGGGCCTTGATGAGGTACTCTGAAGCTTAGCCCCAAGGTGAGGCTGCCTTTGATGGCAGTGAGCACATCCACAGGCTGTGGAGCCATGCCTAAAATGAGCAAGGGCAACTGCGTGGGAACTACCTCCTGCCTCACCCTGTGTGGTGGGCACTTTGGCTTTTGGACGAGAAGGCTGCCTTTATGAGGGTCTTCAAGGTAATCTATGTGGTCTTCAGGGAGAAGAATGGAGCTTCTGGAAAGCTTCCAGATCAATGAGGGAAGGGTTGTTACTGTGGCCGTTTCTTGCCAACATCTTGCAGGTTTGCAGCCCTTGGACCTTGAGATATGGAGATCCAAGGCCTTTGTAAAATGTTGTCTGCAATGTTCAGTCTTGCCTTTCTTCCCTCATCCTCATCCATGGTTTATGAAGCACCAGGAAAATTCAAGAGCAGATTTGAAATACCTGATCTGGGTGATCATGGCCCATTCCTATGCCTGACAAGAATCCTGAGAAAGAAATCCTGATCCCTGCATGCTGCCCCAGGCATTGCTGCTTATCACCCTTTGTGTGGGCCTGACGCATCCCCAAAAAGTGAGGATGCACCATCTGAGTTCCCACAGACATGCTGTTCTGCCACTGCACCTCCTTCCTGACCTGCTCTTCCTGTCCTGGCTCTTTCCTGAGCTCAGGTTGCCAGACAGGGTGCTGCTTTTCTGGAGTATAAGCTATTCCAGTGCCATCTTCCTCTGTGACCCAGTATCACTTATGAGAAAGACTGGGATCATAACCTTTCTTTTCACCACTATCCTATTTAATCTTCTGCTTCTGGTGACAGACACTCAGCGAAAGCTTGTAGGAGCATCTGGGTTTGTTCACTGGCTGGAATTCTGTCCTGGTACTTGGAATTGACAATCATGTAAATGACAAGGGAGGAAATGGTAGGCAGAGACCGTAGGGAGATTGTTTCCTCTTGCAATACTTGAAGGACTGGGGAAACGATCGTTGCATCTCTGAACATGACTCCTGAGGCCATGGTGCTCAAAGGGTCACATCAGTTTGTCCTGTGAGTGGTTTGAGGCACAGCTACCTCCGCATAATCCCATTCTAAGAGCTCTGCAGGCCTACCTGAAGCCCTGTGCTCATATTGCTGCCGTGCAGCTGGTGGGGGCTTATGGCATGATGGACTTGAAACCCTCTGTCCTCCTGAGGATGTGGTCCCCACAGTCTCCCAGCAGTTTTACATACTGCATCCATGTATAAGGAGAACAGCAAGGAAAAAACTAATCCCGGGCTTTCTCTGTCTGGAGAAAGCACTGTGGTTGCCTGCCCTGAGCCCTGGAGTTTGCAAGGTGTAGTAGGGCTGACCAGCTGCAGGGAATTAACTTCTGCTGTTCCAGGCGCTAACAAAACTCTCAGTCTGTGAATCAAAGTCATTCTGGGGATGGTGCATCTTTGGAGAAAGTGCTGGGGCAGATGTAGCTAAAGGGTTGCAGACCTATAGGATTATCTGTAAGAGAGACTGTACAGTGCGCATTCAGTCCTTTACAGGGTGATAAATTCTGTAGAAAACTGGTTTGACCATTATAACCTTTTATATGTATGTGTGTGGGGCTGACTTATTCAGCTACTCTCCACTGTTCTCTTGCAGTATTCTCTCCTCTGTATAAGAACTGCAAATTTTGTCGGGCTTCTTTAAACCACCTATTAATAACTGCTCTTTAGACAGCCCTCAATCCACCTCTTGCTCAGATTGGGGTCTGCAACCGGGAGTCCTCCTGGGGAGCGGCCTGGCGGGAACCGGACCAAAACCCACACANCAGCAGGGGGCGCGCGGGGCACGCCGGAGCCGCGGGCTCCGCTCAGCTCCGCGCGGCTCCGCTCAGCTCGGCACACTCGGCTCGGTTCGCTTCGGCGGGGCTGCCCGCCACCGCCGGCACCAGCCATCACGCTGTTTTGACAGCTCGGCGGAGCGGCAGTTGGAGCGAGTGCAGAGGCTTCTCAGCTGCGCAAATGCTCAGCGAGGCTCAGCGTCGCACAAAACCAGACTTCGTCGCTCTCGGTTGCCCCGGCACACCCCGCCCGGCCGCTCCTGCCGTGCCCGGCCGCATACCCGGCCCCCGGTTCGCTCTGCTGCGTGGTGCTGCAGGAACCGGAGCTGCTGCTTCTGCTCCCGTGGTTTCTACAAAGCCTGGTTATATAAAGTTTAATTATAATACTTGGCTTCGGTGTACCGCTTTCTATCTGCAGATCTCAAAGTGCTTTCTAAGCACTAAGCAAGCCTCACAATGCCATCTCCCGTACGTATGTAGGAGGGTTTGCTACTCCCGTCCCTGTATTTTTAAATGCTGTCAGGAGAAACTAAGGTACAGTGATGGGAAAAGCCTTGCCCAAAATCATCCTGCACGTCAGTGGCAGAGCTGGATGCAGAACTGAGAAATCTACTTGATTGATTCCCATCTTTAATTCTCTAGGAATGCTGCCTTCCTCTGGAAACAGCTTCACCCGGGATCAACTTTTGGGAGTTCGGGGATCTAACTGGTCTGTGTGCTGATCTGCAGTGAAATGCCTCAGTGACCTACACACAGTTCATAACAAGGCTCTTCTCCTTTTGGGAGCTATTCCTCTCTCCCTGCTCAGAAAGTTCAGGCCAAAGCCTGCCCACTGCATGTGGAGGCTTTATTTGACTTAATTTTATGAACTGCTGGGGACGAAAGAGTGGGATCTCAGCTCAAGGTCTTGCTATCAGCAGCTGGGAAGCCAGTTTGGCTCTAGTGCGTTTGTACCTCAGAAGGGACCATTCTCTGGTATCTCCTTTCCCATCCTTCTTCATGAAAGGTCAAGGAAATGAATGGGACAGCGAGATGTGCACGCCTGTAAATATTTTGCAAGCCACTCGCTTTTACATTGCAGATTTTGCTCTATGGCATAGCTGTTAATATCAGTGAGGCATTAGCTCCGAAAAGCACCCATCACACTGTTAACACTGAAAGTGCTCCATCAAAGCAGCTTGCTGTGAATTACAGGGCTCAAGCTTGCTTCATTAGCCTGGAGTTTGTCCAGAAGGAATGTCAATCCCAGACCTGCGATGGAAGCGAAAAACCCTAGTAACAAATTAAAAGAAAGAGCATTACCTGCAGAAGTGATACTGCCCTGACAGGAGCTGGGACAGAGAGCACCTTCATCTTACCTGGAGAGATCTTGCCTTGACAGAATGCAAAAAGTTGCCCTGATCTGTTCCATCTTTATCTGAAACCACCTTATATGAAGAGTGTTTTGGCAAGGTAGAGGGACCATTTCTTTATGCTCTTTGACTGTGTTTGCAGAGATTTTTTTTGTCTCAGAGTAAGGATGCTAAATTTTTGGTGCTGGGGGGAACCCCTCCAACCCCCAGCCCCCCAGTTGCAGCCAACTGCAGATATATGTAGGGCTCAGGGTCAAGATTTGACTCAGATTTCGTTTCATTTGCACAAAGACTCATTGACGCCTGGGCCTAATGAACATCAATATTCTTAATGACAAGGAAAAGATCTGTTTTATGGGACCCCAGACAGGCAGCGTCTCCATGCTCCTTCTGCGGAATCATAGGAAAATAGTCCCAATTTTGCACATATCTGGGCTTCTAGTGTTGCAAAGTTCAAGCCCCTCCCCAGATAAGAGCATCTTTCTTGGGAACCTCTGTCAGAGTTTCACAGGATTAAGTGCTGTCCTGTCTTATCAGCCTGGCTTCTGTGTTTCCAATAAGCAATCCAATTACACACATTCTTTCATTAGACTTGTGATGATACTGTTGCTTTTCATGCCAAAAGAGTCATAGAAACATGATGGGAATTTTGGTTACTACATTTTTTTTTTCCAAACTAAAAAAAAAAAAATCAAAGAGAATTGTACTTAAAAAAAATAAGATTGCTATAACAGAAACACAAGATTGAATGGGTTGAATTTGTCAGGTTCGCTTGCACTCCTGTTTTGGTTTTGGGGCGTTAGGTTATGGGGGTTTTTTCCCATATAATTTTTTGCATTTCTACCCTCAGCCTTTTGCATCTTTGGCTACCAGATGTGTCCCACATTGAAGAATTATTTCTCCTCCCTAGAGTGAAATAAATGCAATCAATATGAGTATTGCTCTCAGGGCCTTGAAATATTACATTAATGTTCCATGTGGTGACATTTTAGCTGGAATTTTCAAATACATTATGATGGTTCAAATTAATATTTATCAGATCAGCTTTTATATTTTGCAAAAGAGAGAGAGGGAGAGAGAGAGAGGGAGAGAGAGAGTAAGCATTATTAAAATACAAAATGCAGATGAATTCCAAAATCGATGGTCCATTTTACCAGCACTTTCAAGAGGCTGTGTTTTGCTTTCTGGGTTTGTTTTTAAATTTATTAGTTTTACAGGCAAATCTATTTATCTTCCTTCATTTTTTTCACCCATTCAGGGTTTTTCAGTTGTTTCTTTCTTTCACTCTTCTTTATTATCCCAAAATGTAAATTATGATGTTAGCTAGGTTTTTTACTTTTTTTCTTTTCAGTGATTAAATCTGCTACATGACATCTTTGTCCTTTCTATAAATTAAATCATCTTTGCTTTCCACCTTTAGCCACTGCCAGCAGCAATACTCTGATTGCCAGCAATAAAAGTCCTCACTTTACGGTCTNGAATGCAGCTTTAAAGATTTGTGGATTATCAGCTGAATTTATTTTTCTGAAACAATGCTGCTTGCAGAAGAACCCTTCCTTCCCCCCCAACCATGGAAAATTGTAGGAACTGTCTGAGATCTTAATACATTTCTTTAAAAGCTTTTTCAATTCATAGAGGAGAATTTTTGGAAGAGTTAATATTCTGCTTTAGAACTGAACAGTACTTCCAAACTTTTACCATTCTCAGGTTTTTTTTTTACTCTCTCTGCAAGAGTTTTGCTGTAAGAACATGTCAGGAGTTTGTGACATACAGATAGCTACAGGAAAAATGATGTCTATTTGTGTTTGCACGTGAGTGCAAATATATATATATGTGTGTGTATGATGTGTGATATAAATGCATAAAAACATTTTTATAAATGCTCACAAATGCACACTTGTGTGCTTTCCCTTTCTGTCTCTGGGTGTATAGATGTACATACTCCAGGCTGCCCTTCCTATTTTCCTTCAGTGCTGATCTGGGCAAAAGAACGACAGGAAACTTGAAAAAGAAAAGGAGGAGGAATCGATTGTTCGACCCGCACTTGAACTCTCCTGAAAGAGATAAAGCAGAATTTTCAATAGGTCCCCTGCCCTTTTCACTAGGAGGGAAAGAGGAGAAGAAAAACAAGAGATATTTATATGACAGGCGCTGCTGAAAATAGCATTTCAGAGCAATAAAAGAAAAAAAGGCAAAAGAGATTCAATGGTAAAAAAAACCCAAACCCAAACCCACAACAACAGAGAAACTCTTTTTCTTGTGCTCCCCAACAGGCACATGAGCAGCTCATCCTGGAAATGCATGCATGCCTCCTATAGATCTGTTTGAAATTATAGTTGTCATTGAGAGTGAATTTATGCTTCCATTGATCTGCAAAAGGAAAATATTAAATGGTTTGGTTTTGATCTTTAGCTGACCCTAGGGTCAAGGGTAGCCTAAGATTAGTATTCATAGGATTCATCACCAAATTGTAGTCTGCATCTACTTTATGCAAACATAGGAAAAACACTGAAAGATAAATACAAAGCAAAATGATGAAAAATTTCACCAGCACCCATCCTATTAAAAATACAACCCTCAGACAATAAAAGCAGGGAGATACGTACATGCACAAATCCAGGTAACTGCACACAGCATAGATGGGGAAATGGAAAGGAAATCCAGGGAAGCACAGAGACAGAGGCAGAGGCAGAGACAGAGACAGAGACAGGGACAGGGACAGGGACAGGCACAGGGAATTACACACATGGGAAAAGACACACGACTCAGAACAAATATCAATGCACAGCTCTACTGAAACATGTCTGCATGAGCACCTCAACACGGCTGCAAGGGAACATACAAAAAGCAAAACAAATATAGAAGGAACACTTTATACAGATATATATACACACACCCCACAGGAAAAAGGATGAAAAAGAGTGTGTTCACAGATTCTCACACAAAGCCAAAACCAAGAAGCAAAAACAAATGCAGTTAAGCAGGTGTACATACTGATATGTGCTGACAAACATGGGGATACACAGTTGTAAACATGTCATGACATGTACACAAATGCAGGCACTTGCATTAGGCTTTGTGGATCTCCCTTGTCAGTAAGTGTGACACAAAGTTAGTGAAATGATAAAGAAATATAGCCAGGTATGAGTAAAATATGCTTGCCAAAGTCCTCCATAAGTTGTCCCAGTTCAGAAATTCAGGGGAGAATGCTGATAAGAGCAGCAAAACAATTTCACTCACTGACGGACATTCAAAGGCACAGAGAGATCTGTTTACTCACAAGGAGAGTGAAGGCTACTCACAGGCATTAACAGTCCAAGCTGTAGCAGAAGCACTCCTGTATGGACATAGTAAGTGCCATTTGTGCCCAAAGGATGCATCTGCTGAGAAATGAAAGCAAGCTGAAAGAGCAGAAGGCCCAGTTCCCAACCTTGGAGTCATCCCAGAGGCAGGGGGAAATATCTGTGACTGTTATACCAAAACAACAACCCACAGTATCTCAAGTGGGCATCACAGGTTGTCCACCAGCACCCTGGGAAACATAAGAGAAAGAAACTTGGTACTTTCCAGGCAGATAGAGGAAATACTGAGAGGAGAGCAGAGTGAAGGATGGTTTCTGAGCTCTTTCCTACAGGGGATTATGTCCCATGTAGTCTGGCAGCTGATAGCCCCTTTGCACTTAGACTCTGTTTCTGTCGTCTCTGTGGCTGAACATATACAAAAAAGTATGGAGCATTTGTAAGTGGGCAAAAATTGGTGAGAGAGAACAAACATATTGATATTTATTTTTGTGATCAGTTTTCCCCCAATTACAGGTTTTTTTGTTAAAACAAATGCTAAAAATCTTACTTAAAAAAAGATATTTCCTTTTGGTATACAAAACTGCAACCTAAGCATTCACCAAAACTATATCTATATTTAATGTTTGCTGTTTTGTTTATTTTCCTTGCTATAATTAAGATTCATATTTTAGTGTGAAAGCCTAACCAACTCTGAGGCCCACTATGCTTTGTACTATATAATTACATTGCTAGAAACAGTCCTTGTCCTGAAAAGCTTGCATTACAGGTGGAAGAGCAGGAAAAGCAAACAGGAGTATCTCTCATTTACCAGTGGAGCCCCAAGGAAATTATTTGCTCAGGCTAGCCAAAGAGTCTTGGCAGAGCTAGGCATGGGAGCTGCATCTTCTGATTCACAGGCCATTGCTTCACAAATGAAATAATCTTCCTTTCCTGATTTAAATATCCCTTAGCATGGGCAACTAGTCAGTGTTTGTATGATCCAGTCATGAGACACAATGAAAACTGTACTAAGCATGAACAGCATTTGAGCTGAACTTGAGTATAGGAAGGGCTGTATCAATGTCACTGTGCCATGAGAATCTCTTAGCCCTGACATCACTTACCTGACCTGGGAACAGCCTGACCAGAATATACCAATTCCTCAGAGGAAATAATGTCCACCACCAGGAGCATTATTTTGTCGGCATAACCACCTGTGTGCTTGGGCTCCAGAAGTACAGTTACCTGGGCAGGATCCCAGTCTCAGCACTAGCCATAGCTAGTACTTCCAAATATATCTCTGATGGCAAGTGCCTCTTGGTGTGGACAGGGATGGCAGCAAGCACGGCTGTGCAGGCACCACTGGTGACAGCTGTGGGTTTGACGATGCTTGGCAGTAGGGAAGGGAGAGCATGCCAGGGAGTGGGGCTCTCTGAGGAGGATCTGGGAAATGACAGAGTAGGGAGGGTGAAGGAGTGGTGAAGGGAAGGAGGGGAACAGCACAGAGATGCCTCTTCCTCTAATAGTGTGCAATGCATATTACTGGAAACTGGTTCTATAAGTCACTCATCATCCATTGCCTGAATCCCTCAAAGTCAAAGAGTGCTTTGTGTGTAAACTGTACAGCCTGGCCCATACTCAAGGACAGATCTCCTACAGCAAAGAACCAGCACTCACTTATCATGACAGTAAGATGTCCTTTATTACAGCTGCAGTACACAGATGGCCCCTTGCATGCTCTCTTTGGCGGATCACTGTCTCCTCAGACTGGTGAGGAAACTATGCAGTGCAATGACAGCATTTCCCAAAATCCTCCTCTTGGTGGGAAAAGACTCCTGTACAGACTAGCTGTACAAAAATGATACATCCTTTCCCAACACTACCTCACTAGCATTAAACTTGTCAGAGACCGCTTGTTTTGATGTTGTGGATAGCGGAAGTGCAGGTAGGAGAATAGAAGAGCAGATGAACACACTTTCCCTGCTATCTGTTCAGTGTATCCCAGTTTTTATGTTGTATTATAGTCTTGATTAATCTACTGTACTTAAAGAAATATGTACACTGGGCAGCTCAGTCACAGAGTGTGGATTCAAGAATGTTTTTATTTTTTTGGCAGACAGAAGAGGAGGAGTGTGAAAGAGGGAAGCAACAAAGCACAAAGGTGGAGGCAGCAGAGGAAACTGCTGTTGTTGCTTCTGTTTCATTGTTTACTGTCTATAACTTTGTACAGCTTTTAACTCCACTGTTTGGCAAGAGAACAGCTGGCACCACGTGCCTTTGGAGTGCATGTGCTGCCTGGAGAGACAGCCCAGACTGGCTAATGCGGGAAGAGATGGGATATTCTCTCAGTGAGAAAATGGTCTTGGAGCTTCAGACAGGCAATGCTGAAAAGCTTCTCAGGTCTGAACAGCCCCTCTCCCCTTGGATCTCTCATCCATTCATTGTTCTGCTTCTTTTCTCTTTATTCAGGTTAATTTCAGAACCAACTCCTGTAATTTTGTTCCTCATTAAAATACCATATAAACATCTTCCCTTTTGCCACCCATGGAAAGCCAGTACTACTCTCTCTGCCTTAATATTGAACCCGTTTCCATAGCTCATATGCTGTTGGCAGTGCTCATTTTTAAATGGTGTTGAAAACTAAGGCCTTGCCATTTGTCATTCTTAGACTTCCATAGCACTTTCTTCCTGCATAACAGCTCTAACCTGGGTGAATCCTAAATGGCTGATGGCCAAAAATTTCTAGGTAATTTCAGTGGGACTTGATACTCTTCATATCTGGTCATAACTTGATCATATAATTTGGCTGTGTACTCTTAAAGAGCTGCTGTGGCTGGTGGAGTCATTCTTATATCCATAATAGTTTGTAAGGCACTTAAGGGTACCTTTGAATGAAAAGCACTAAATAACTGTTCAGCAAGATGAAGTTATTTATCCATGTAATCACCTGTCACTTCCACCCAATTTTTGTTCCTCCCTGTCCCATCTAATCGGCCATATTATATGCTCATGCATATGGTCATGCACTCATCAATCCACCTTTATCCATATGCAGAGACACTCAAGTATTATGAGAGCTACACAGAAAGACAGACGCATGCATCTAATCCTTCTCTCCTCATCTGTCCTCATCCAGCTCCTACAGACACACAGCAACATTTTTTAAGCACTTAAGTGACTTAGGATCCTAAGCTTCATTTTGGAGAGAGGCTTAGGGGTTTAAATGCCACTGAAAGTCAGCAAGATGTGTTCTCTAGATTAGAATTCCTCAGGTCTGTAAGTGTCATATTTTCAAAGTGCTCTCTTTATCTAAATATTCAGATAGACACCTTGTAGATTATCAAAACTGTTTAAGATAGGCATGTAAATCCAAATTATTTTAATGTAGCTTGCCTTGAAAATTTTAAGACTCCTCTGGGCATTTATCTTTCAAAAACTTTTAAATACTTTTGAAAAATTGGTACCAAGAGCCTCTAAGATCCTGTAAAAACCAGCTAAGTTACTCACCCATAATCAAACATCAGAAGAGTGACTGCTACCTTAGGTAAATCCATATTCTAGTGATGTAGTTTATGAACAAGGTTACACTGGTATCTGTTTTAATTACCGAAATCCCATGATCTTGTAAAAATACTGCATGAGAATCTCTTGACAACTCAGGCAGCAGGACTGGACCTGTGCAGCTCCTGCCCATGTTCCTGGAAATGGGATGCCTGTGGTATATATGAGTCTCAGCAGAAAGTTATGTTATACAGCCCTATTTGTTATAATGATCAAAAGTCTTCATCGTTACCAGGCAGAAGTGCCTTCACACATCAGACTCCCCTGGTTGACAGTATTTCTAGCTGTGGTCAAGGAAAAGCTTTGTCAGGAGGGGTTGATGGCTCTAGTATTTAAATAAACTCATCACATTCATCAGACAGCCACTGGATGCTGGTTCTGGCATCCACCACTTCATGTAGGATTCTGCAGAAAAATCCCATAAAACAAATAAGATTTCCAGGAAAGAAAATGAAGCAGAAAATCCTGCTCCTCTTATAAATTATGTCGAAGTAGGCTGAGCTGGCAAGAATGCCTTCAAGTGTGAAGTTCTTTCCATGTTATACATAGGAATTCCCCAGAGACCATCTTCTTTTCATCTTAGGGTTTTTTCCTCGTAAAGTTTGTTGGGTTGTTTTTTTCACAGGGGGTGGAGGGCAGATAGTGTGTGCATGATTTGGCTGGTAGAACCAAGAATCTGTCAGTAGAAAAAGGGCTGTCAGCAAAAGACAGTGAGCTGCAAATTGTCCATTTCTAAACTGCCTGTTCATCTGACACTTGGGAGCTCAGAAGCCACCTGTTCAGCTATCAGTCATCAAGTGAAAATGAAGCTTTCCTTAAATGAAGATTTTGACATACAAAGAAAACTAAAAAAGAGGAAAAAAGAGGCGAAATGGAAATTATTCTGAATTTGCTCTACTGTAAAATGAGAATAGAAAGTAAAGCTGAAAATCAAGGGTAGGTTTTTGCTTCCCCTTCTCCCCAAACTGTCATATAAAAAGTGTCTTTTCAAACATACAATCAAAAAATAAAACACCTTTCATGCAACATTTTCACAGAAATCCAGAAGTGTTTCTGAAGTTGCCATCTCTCTTCTCTCTCCCCCCACCAAATAGTGGCAGATTTTTGGGGTGTGACTGACTCCTTGCTGAAAGAACACTCTGAATGTTAACAAGTGGTGTAGCTCTTTGAAGTTGTGAAACTAAAGAATGGATTAGCTGTGATACCAAGTGCAGAGTAGGCTTTCCCCTTTCCATGCAAGGTCAAATTAAGAGTGGACAAGCCAGCCACCCAAAAGTAGACCATACTGAGCAGCTGATTATTTTTTGCCCTCTTCAGGCACACTGCATTTGCCTCTGAAGGAGAATTCAGGGCAGCAGCCAGCAGGGTTGACTCTTACGTGTGAGGTTTTTCTGGCTGACCACAGAGCACATAGCCCATGCGCCTGATCAAATAGCTTGGTAATTTCATCATTTCAGACTTTTATGGTTTTTCCAGTTGCTGCTGCTTTTATAAACAAGCATTTCAGTGACCTTCCCCTCCGGACATCAGCTCTGCAAGAATCCCAAGCTCTGAAAGTTTATAAATAAGCCTTCTATCAAGTTCCACAACAGGTGTGACCTCCCCCCCTGTCCTAAAACTGAACAGTTTCAACAAGCAAATAAAGACTGCACAGTCCTGTCTTAAAGGGGAAGCACTCTGGAGAGAACTGTGTAGGCCCTGATACTCTCAACAGAAGGATTGGCCCATTGCAAGAAGGGATTGTGTGGCCATAGTCTGGGACAGCTGTGCCTTTTAGGTGGCCCTTTAAACAAAAATGAGAGACACAGAGCGGAATGGTGCTCACTATGACTCACCTACATAAGCATGACATTCCCAGTCTGTCCCACAAACTAGTGGGTCCCAGACTGTCCCACACTGATTATGGTGGGTTCTAAGCACTGTGTCTGCCTGGCTGAGAGATGAGATTAGTGGGAGATATTTGTCATAAGCAGATGATGCACAACCAGAATATCTTCACTTTAATTGGTTTCCTGCCAATGGGTCAATGGCATATTTGCAACACTCAGTGGAGAAGGAAGGAACAAGTTATCTTGTAAACTGTAAGGTGGACAGTCTCATATTTGTCTGGATTTGCTTATTCTCCTAATTTTAGGCATGTAACAGTTCATGCATTCAGTCTACTCCTTTTCTGCTGTCTTCACCATATTAGAGGGAAACCAGGATCTTGAAGAACTGAAATCTGAGATTGCAATTTCATTCTGTGGGTGAGCACCTCAAAAGCAGAGACTTAGAAAAGAATGAGGCTTTTGACTTTGTAGAAGGCTCCTCATTCCATTTAGCTCAACCAGAGAATGTTCAGGTTGGACATGCGTTGGAACAGGCTGCACGGGGAAGTGATGGAGTCAGCATTCCTGCAGATGTTCAGGAAACAACTGGATATGACACAGTGCTACAGTTTAGTTGGCATGGTGGTATTCTGTCAAAGATTGGTATTGGTGATCTTTCCAACCTTAATGATTCAGTGATTTTACACTCTCAGCAGAAACTGTGAAACTGAGGAATTTACCAATGGGAAATACTATTTCTCTCTGTGTTCTAGAAAACTATATGATATTGTCTGATTATACATTACATTACAAAGGAAACAAATGACTTGAAGGGTTCAAGTGATCTTCTTATACCATGTAAAACAACTGTATAGTATTCAGGGAAAGATGCTAATGAGATATTGAGACAGTAGAACATAGAGGGCACTTCGGTCCCAATATGAACAGTGGTACATGGATCTCGGTATCATTGTGACAAATACCTAAAAAGTACAGCTGAGGATGCTGCTGTGGTAATGGAGAGGAAAACCCAATCTGCCCAATGCAGTGAAAAGGAATCAGTTCCATCAGTGTGATGGGGAATACCTGGTAGAATCAATATGTGCTGTAGTGTTATGAAGCTAGTGTGATGGTGTACTGTGGGACAAACAGAATAATTCCACAACCAAGAGGTTTAATATGGCGAACAGATATGAGGAACTCAGTGTAATCAATTGGAGAAGGGATTGAATGGTAGAGGGGGATGTAGAGATGATAAGGATGTAGTCAATGGGACATCATGTCTTCTGACTTTCAAACATTATGTTGCTGTTCTTGACACTGAGAATTGCTTTAAAGGATATTTGTTATTACATACAAACCATTCAGTTTGCAAAGTGTGAATATGTTGCTGTGGTGCACAGTGTCAGGTGGGTCTACCACAATGAATTGCACTTGTCTACATGGGCCAGGTAAGTGGGTGAGTGGGGTATGCACGAGTGCTGAAAGGAGTGAGGAGTCAGATACAGAGAATTGGTGGTGGTGCTGCAGGTCGCATGCTACAGTCCCTTTTCTGCAGCATTATGGAAGGATTTGGTTCTAAGAACATCCTGAGTTACCTACAGAAAAAACCAAGAATAGATATTAGGCTCATGGTGAGCCTCATCTCTTCTAATGCACTTGTGGTCCCCCTGGGCCACATCTAATTACTGTTCAAACACAATAGTTGCAACTATGCATCATGCCCAAACCACTCAGAATAAGCCTCACACAGTGAGATTTGTTGTCAGTCTTGATTTTTTTATTTTTTATTTTTTCACAGTGCAGGTAAGAAAACTTTTTAAACCCCATCCCTGCTCAGGGATCTACAGCATCTGCATCTAATTGGCATCTGTCAAATCCCTAAGCGGTTTTAAAGAGAAGGCTATTTCAGAGCTCCACGAGGATCAGTGAGTATCTTCTATTTGGGTGAAGAGACAGTTCCTTCCCAGGAAGTCTCTGCACACAGAAGCTTTTGGTGTGAACAGATTTTGTTCTCCACTATAAATCAAAGTCCATTGCTCCCTTTCAACTAAAGTCACCCTCTGGACTGAAGTTATCTCTAAGGGCACTTTGACAGGAAGGGACAAGCTTTCTCCTGTGACAGTGTCTTTGAAAAGGCATCTAACATGATGTATAAACTCCCATTTGAAAGCAAACTAATGTTTCTCTTTGCAGCTACAAGAGTTGACTAATCTTTGCTCTATCTGAATCCTTCATCTGACACTATAAGCCCTGGTTGTCATCTCCCCAGTAAAGTTTTACCTTCAAAAATTTTCATTTCTCAGGGATTAGGGTGTGACCACTTCGAGCAAGGATAGTGTCATGCTTCATACAGGTGTATGGCTGTAAGATGGATGCCTGCTTGTACACATGTGTATGCATGTATATGCGGGAATATATATGTGTGTATATGTATGTATATACATTACCTGAACATTCTTAGAAAGGTAAATGGATATATACATTCAATCTGTTAAATCGGTAAAGCATGCACTGGTTGAGGACTCACACTACTTAAGAAAGTCTTTAATGAACTGCTGGTGTTCCCTAAGCACAGGGAGGTCCAACACTTGTGAGAAGGGGAGTTGGAAGAATGCAGTGTGAGGAAAGTAAACACACAAAACAGAAGAACTAAAGCAGCTCTGTAATAATGGCCAGAAAGCCATGGGTGTCCAGGAGGCAAGCCTACATTCAGAACTCAGTGCACTGAAATCTCTGGTTACTAGCAAAAGCATTTGAAAATAAATATAGACACAAGTTAAAATTATACCATTTTTGACAAAGTAGACAGTAGTTGAAATATAATGAGGCACTGTTGAGAAATACCCCACCACCAAGTGAGCAATTGCTGGGCGGATTAACCAGCATTACTTCCCTCCATTGAGTGGTGTCACAAGCTAATAAATATTTCAGAATTGGCTGTATTCAATCCAGCCCTTGTCCTGGTTGACGTCTGTTCTCTCAGTTTTCAGAAGGAGACAGGTGCAGAAGGATGGAAAGGGATTTAATTACTAAACATCCCCTACTCCCAGAATCCAAACACATGCTGTACTGCACATATACACCACACCTACTGTACTCACAAGCACATATAATACTCATGCACACAGAGTCACACCTGCTGCACTCTGCCGTGCACCTTACCAAATCCACATTGCACACAGATTGTGTTTTGGAAGTAAAGGATTCACAGCATACACTGCACCAATGTGGTTTGGCCATTGCACATGGAAGGTACACACATGTTATAATATGTATTCCTCCTCTGGAGCTACACATCTGGTTACAGAAATGCAAGAAAGACAGAAGTTACTTGTTTGTGCCCTGCTTATGGCCAGACTCTAAAAGAATAAGACTTGACTCTAGCTCCTAGCCAGCAAATTGGTATTTTTTTCCTTCTGTTGCTGAATATCACCATACAGTCCCTCATCCTCAGTAAGCACACTATGTGTGACTTACTTGTTAATACATTTGACTATTAATAGATAGTTTCTGTTACACACTTTGCTCTGGAACAAGAAGTCTACAAAGGCCATAACCACAGCCTTTAAAATTTCTGTTCTTAAAAGGCCAGATTTTCAGATCTTTTGCACCCACAACTGAGTATGTATTTGAGAGCTCCCACACAGACACCACACCATAATGGGGGAAATGGTGCTACTTGTTCCATTGATATCTGGATCACCGCTCTGGGGATGCTATCTTGTCTTCCAAAGACTTTCCTGCTTTTTGACAGGGAATATCTAGCAGCACTTCTCACAGTAACAATAGTCGGGAAATTGTGGACAGATTTCACTGCAAAAACCTATATTCAACCTCTCTAAGTTTCCCTGACACTTTCAGCTACTATCAGGATATTCTCGTTGTTCCCTATTCCAGGCTGTGCTAACTGTGACCTAACTGTTCCTGTGAGCTGCTGAGCAGCAGTTCTGTTCCACCACAGGGACAGCTGCATGACACAAAGAGCAGTGGTAGGAGTATGGCCAAGTTGGTGGTGCCTTGGGAGATAACAGCTCTTCCACAGACCTGTCCCTTGCCATTGGAAGAAGTCAGGTCATTTTATGCCAGTTGCCTCAGTTTCATCATCTGTAAAATGAGGCCAGTAATATGAACTTCTTTTGGAAAGTGATTTGAGATTTACTGAGCTAGCAGATACTTGTCTGTGCAGTCTATTAGAGTGCTTTGAGATCTTTGAAGGACTCCTAAGTGTATCAGTCCAATATATTGCTGTTACCAGCTAATTTAGGCAGCAAAGATTAAAAAAACAAAAGAACAGAGTTGAGGAAAGAGAAAGGTGGGTGTTTCTGCAGTCCTGCTCCCACTGGAATTATACTGTTGACTCCTATCTCAGCAGAATCAAGACCATGGAGTTCAAGTTGCAGATAGTGACAAAGACCAAGGAAATCAAAGACAATGGATAATGAGAAGAAATTGTTTTGTGTCTGGGCTAGAAGGGGTTTCCAGATAATGTATCACTTAGGTCAAATGAAAAACACTATTGGCTTTAGAGTGAGGTAATTAGTGTATCAGAAAATTGGGGAAAATTATGTATGTTTTTAAGATGGGCTATTAAAGCAAGCCATTAATTATGGAGAAGGGAAACTGCTTTCTTCCTTTTATTTAAGTTAACCTTGGAGAGCAGAGAAAGAACATGAGGGTGATGTTTTCTGGGACATATATTCTTGTATAAGAGCACATGTGGTTGCAGCATTAGGTCCCCCATTGCATCTCATATACTGCAGACGCATGTTTATGTGCACATATGTGCATTCATGTATACACACAAAGTGGAGTCTGTAAAAGTTCTTGCTAAATGTGCACAGTACATATAGGCATATGTGGGCTTCTTATCCTTTATATACAAACCTCCCTACACACTCAAGATAGAAACAATCAGACCTGCTATATGTCACACAAATAGTTGGGATACTCTACTTAGAGGTTGCACATGGAATGATGTGATAAATATAGCCTGTTCCCACCATGCTGATACCATTTGAAGTAATTCTCCAAACTCATTTAGAGATTCACAAATACTTTATTATAATAATCTTAGGTTTCATAGGCATCTATAAATTGTAATCAAAATTCATACTATTTTTATAGAAACATCTATGGAAATTATACGTATACTGAGCAAAAGTCCTGTGCAAGTTCCCATACAACCACATGTTGTAATCTATGTTAACTTGCAAATTCTGAGCTTATAAACTTTGCCTGTGTGTCTGCACAGACTTGGTGCACTGTGTGTTTGCATATACTCTATTGATGGGCAATGTCGTTTCAGTGAAAAATGCTGTCTTTCTTTTAGCAATCTGTGGAATTATTCAAATGCTGAATTGTACTTCATTTTCCATTTCACTGGACTGGTTTTAGGAAATTTCCAAGGAACCCCATTTCCATAAAATTCTATAGGGGTTTTCTGGATGAGATGGACTACTTAGTTAAAAACAGGAGTGCTAATTAAGTTGATTCCACTGTAACTCCCATTGTTGGTTGACTCTACTGTCTGCATGACCATAAAAGTATTAATTTGATTTCAAGTATGAAGCATGTTTGTTTCCCCAGACTTCTCTGTTGGTCTCTGATGTACCACACACTTGTAGATAAGCTTGAGTTCTGTTGCAGGGAGACCTTTGTGGCCTCAGCATGACTCGATGGATTTGCACAGCATTGCTTATTATGAAGAGACACTTCAAATTTGAGGAATAAGAGCTTAAAACTGTTCTTTTCTCTACAAGATTTCTCAGAAAAAGCACCCAAAAGAGCGGTTACTTTAAACAGGGAGATTCTCACCATTTCATAAGTGGAATAAAATTTTCCTATAACTTTAAAAGCGTAAGTGGTGCTACAGGTGTCCAGGTCAGAAGCACTCATTTGTGGCACTGGGGCTTTACTGGCATGCTGCTGCTGGGGGAATTGATAGGGAACTTGGCACCAGGCAGGACCTTGCCTTGTGTTTGGGAATGTGATCACTATTGTAAAGCTCTGTAACAGTCCAGATCAAGGGGTTATATCTGCATCCTGGAGCACTGAGAGAAATAGACTCCAGTTTTGATATTTGCACCCATTCATCTTAATTATGACCCATATTCTACTCTGCAGCTGGCAATTGGGGTTAAATCTGTGACTAATGTGGGCATGTGGGGATAATTCCTTGATTTCAGGGACCAGGACAGGCCTGTGCATTGCCCAAATTATTTGTGTCTAAATCAGGACTCTCCAGTAAATATTTGTGGGTTTGGGTTTTTTTAACCACCCATCGCAGAATAGCAGACCAAGTGATACAGTAAGCTACAGGTTTCCAGAAGGGATAGCATGAAAAGAATAAACACTTTGCCTTAATTTATTTGTAAAAACACCAATTTAAAATATTACACTTCTTTAAACAGGAGTCTTCTGTGGCACAGAAGTTCTTTGTCTGTGCAATGTTCTGTTTAGTTTTATTTTTACTTTGGAAAGGACTGGACATGTCTCCTGTTTCTGTGTGAAATAGATTGACATTCAGCAGGATAGAATTTAGAAATATTAAATTATGAAAACTTTGAGGCTTTTGTGGAAATGTTCTTATGTAAAGGATGAGACCCAGAAAATAGGGATTCAATTGTGAGAAATAATGGCCTTAAATTGCAGCAAAAAAAGAGATTTAGGTTAGCCATTAGGAAAAACTTTCTTGCAATAAGGATAGTTAAACATTGGAATAGATTGTCTAGGTAGGTTGTACAATCTCCACCAAAATAAGATTTTAAGGACAAGCAAATGATGTGGCTGTCACTGCCCCTGCATAGAAGTAAGTGCCAGAGTAAGTGACCTCTAGTGCTGCCTTCTAATCCTATATTCCTATTATATTAAAGGTCTAAGACTTAGCATTGCTTGAGTTATAGCTAGTACAGTGATATGTGCAGTGGGAGGGATAGTTGGATGTTGAGGACACATATATCCTTTTTCACATTGACAGTAGTCATGGTTATTGTCCATCTAAATTCCAGTGCATTGCTTAGAAAAATGTACCCTTTAATTTCCTAATAAAACAGCTGGGTAAATTCTTCTACTTGCAGCTAAAGGAAAAAAAAGAACAAACCACTTGAAATGAATTTTTAATACAGATTTGAGTGGGATTGCAGCAGGCGCTTCTGATCTGATAATTGCACTGGATCAGCCAGTCATCATCTTTTTTTCCCTTTATAAATTTTGTGCAAGACTTCAGTGCTGGGGAAAGTTCTCAGGCTGAGTGCTTACAACGTCTCCAGGTAGCTGGAGAATGGGGGTAATGGGCAGCAGCAGAGACAGGGTGGGCCCTTAAGCAGCCAACAGCTTACAGTTCTCATCCCTTTGCATCCAGTCAGTAGAAGGAAGGTCAAAAGAAATTCTCAGTTTATTTAATCTGTGACCTGTACTGATATTGCCAGAAAAGGTGACTCAGATGGCTGAACCCAAAGGACTAAGCAAGAAAATTATATGTATATATGCACACATACACATACACATACACATACACAGATAGATAGATAGATAAACAGATAGATCTAGATGTAGAGATATTGATATATATGTTATTTTGAACGCAGACACTTCATTTCCTTTGTACCTTGCTTTCCAAAGCAGGAGTATTGTAGGAGCTGCTGTTTGGGCAGCCACTGACTTTAAAGTGCAAGTGAAATTTTGAAAGGTTTTTCCCCCTCGGTGCAGCCTTTATGGGTGGTTCACAGAGCTTATTTGCAACTACTGAGATTAATCTCTCTATTCCCAGTGCAAACACAGACAGAGGCATGCTTGCCTAGATGGCAGTTCAGAGGAGAAGCCAACCTAGCCACTGATTTGCAGTCTATGTTCTTCCTTGGTTTTGAAAGGTTCAGGCTAAAGTTCCGTAGGCAAAAGTTACCCTTTGAAATACCCCATGAAAGGGTATTAGAATAATACTTGACATGTATTTCCCTTTTTTTCTTTTAAGGCTGTCCCAGACTCATTACAATATCTTAAAGTCTTTCCAAATTGACACTAGAACATGTTGGCTGGTATTGCTATCAGTGCATCCTACTAGTGAGGCAAAGCTTGGATCAGTGAAAGAATGCTTTTGTTGGCTTGGCATGGCTTAAATTAGTTTCTTGAGGGAAATCAGCTATCTTGGTAAAAGCACTTTGGTTCCTGACTCACTGCAGCTACACTACAGCTTTTCGCAGTGTAGAAATACAGTTAAAAAATCATGGCCCTAATTGACATTACCATAAATAATTTCTAGCATAGGCCTGGCTCTGAGTAAATGGGGAAGTACAGCAAGAAAAGTGTATCTGTGTCCTATTACCAGCTGCCCTAAGCCAAATCTTGACTTAAGATCTTCCCAGCCTTGCTCCTGCAGTTTCACAAAACAGACCTTGTGAGACTGGTACAGTCCCCAACAGTTTGGAATACAATGGTAACCACAGAGGGAAATTTAGGTTT
>VWYI01008818.1:0-36585 GCA_013399455.1 Anthoscopus minutus
AGTGGCCCTTGGAGAGCTGTTCCTCTACAGGGGCTTCTAAAGCATAGTTTCTGCTTGGAAAGGGGCCACTGATCTACCCCACACTGGGCTTTCTTGTTTCCCGGCGAGCTTAGGAATGCTAGGTGTTGCACACTTCACAGCAGCCTCAAATAAAAATCACTGTTTGGAATTGACAGAGAGGCTCTCCATTGGGACAGAAGATCTCTGCCCCAGAGGGTAATTGATGCTCTGACCACAAATGGTTGAATTGTTGCCATTTTCCCTTCAAGACTTTCTACAATAACATTTCTTTTCCTTGGATATGAAACTGCCAACCCTCTAATCCCTGAAATCACGCCTGCCACAGGCTGAAGTTCCCAGTTATCTGGCCATTCAGAGTGAGTAATGATAACACCTGCTACAGTGGCTATCATTCCAGGCTGGCATATCTTTTCACCTCTAGAGTACAGGCTACACTCTGTGATGGGTTTATTTGATCCCACAGTTTGCACCCACATAGCAGTAGGATTGAAGGGAATCTGTTCCAGATAGCTAGGTGGCAGTAAAAGGGCTTGTGCCACAGGTGTCTTTTGGAATAGGTAGTAGGGAGGGTATGTGCATGCCAGGGAGACAAAAGTCTCATCCCCTGGGTATATAGTCTGTACTTCTGGAATCACGTGAATTTGTTCAGGAGAATTGAGTGGGTGTCCCATAATTAAGGTGTCCCAATGACCGTCTTAGGTCCATATTTCCCAGCTGGTACCTTATGAATGGAGTCATTTGTAAAGTCCACTGGCAGTCTGCTCACCAACTGGCGCCTGGTTCTTACCAGTACCATTCTGTGTGCTAGGTTGGCTCCAGAAGTGCTGGCAATGGTGGAGCACTCAGAGCTGGTGTCTGCTCTCTCATCTTCACAGGGAAGGTAGGCAGAGCCGGGTGAAACGATCTTGGATTTGCTGTCATCATGCGGAGCCGTCTCCGTCTTTTGGGAAGCTCTCCGAGATTTTTGGGTGCCATGGCAGGCATTGTTGTGGCCCTGGATGGTGCTTTCGAGAGTCCATGGACACATTTTGCCAGGGGCAGTCCTTAAAGAAGTCCTAACTCCCCACAATTAAAACATCTTTGTTGATCATTTGCTACTGTTGTAAATGCACCGGTTACTCCTTCCACTATTCCTTTTGTTACAGCTTGGGTGTTTTCTGAGGATGTGTGTCTGGCACACACTTCTAGCATCTGATCTGTGGCTGGTTCTGGATCTAAGGGGAGAGCCCTTAAAATGGTTTTACACTGGGAATTAGAATTGGCCATAGCCATTTTATTTAATATCTTTTTTCATCCTTCTGGATTTTCAATTTGTTTTTCAAATGCTGTTTTTAATCTATCTACAAATTCGGTGAAATTTTCATCAAAACCTTGCTTTGCAGTAGTGAAGCTTTGACTTGGAGTGGAATCATCAGGTGTGAGTGACAGGGCTGTCTTTGCAGCAGTAACTATATCATGCAACACATTTTCAGGCAGATCTCACTCTTGTTCACTGGGTTTTAGAAAGTGACTTTCTCCAGCTAACTGTTCAATGGCAAACTGTGGCAGATTTGGCTCTTTCACATAATTATCAGATAATGTTTTAAAATATATTTTCCAATGCCTCTCTCACAACATGTATTTTGCTGGTGAGAGAATGCAATTTATAATATTTTTTGATATCATGTGGTATTAATGTTTGAGCTGAGAAGGTAATTTCAACTAGATTTTTAAAGAAATGGGAACCTCTCCTATGTTCCCTTGCAGCTTTGGATAACTCGGACTTGTATGTAGAGCATGGGGTCCTAGGAACTGTGTGTTACACCAGTCCTGCTGTGTTTGTAAACTGGGAAAGCAGAAATTCTATTTGCCAATTCACAGTCTCCCTGTAAAATTGCTTCTCTTTGGATTTTTGCCCAGTGGTCTTCTGATTCTGATTCTATTGGGGCTGAAACCTGAGTGAGGTGTGGGAGGAGAGGGGGGACTGCTTGGAGTGCAGGCACAACGCGTAGGCATGGAGGCAGTGCCTGGGGCAGGCGCGGGAAAACTCAGAGGAGAAGGAGAAATGGCGTGATTTGTCACGAGGTAGGCAACATCTTTGGTGGGGGGGGGACAAACTCAGAGGAAACTGGGTCCAAGGGGGTCGGAGAGGGGTCTTGGGAAGAAGCCAGGACAGAGCGGCCATTGCCACCTCAGCAGGTGGAGAGAGAAAGTTGGGGAATGTCAGAAAGACTGAGGCAATTCTGTGTCTTATGACAGTGTCCATTCCCTGGCTTTGTCTCAGATGGAGACAGGGGTTTGGGAACACAAAGAGAGAAGGAGGGGGAAGGGGGGCGGAGTTTAACTGGGAGCCCAAAGCATTTTCTAACTTATTAGTATGTTCTACAGTTTTTACAGTGAGGTGAAACAATGGAAAGAACTTGGAAACTGAGACATCTCCTTTAGCTAAAACCAAATAAAGTTTTTTTACCCACAGAATCCACTGAACAAGCCCTGAGTTGCATTTGGAAAGTGTTTGAGAAGCCAGAGAAGCAAAGCTTTTAAATCCTTCTTAGAAAACACCATGTTTAACAAGGGTATCTTGAACTTTGAAAAAAACCAACACTTTGAGTCTGGGGTGTTTTTTCCCAACCCCTACTTCCTCCCACAACACAGCAGTAAAAGGTAGAAACAAAAAGAGAAAGCCCTAGACAAATTCATTTACAGATCCGACATTTGTTGCTGCGTGGAAAAAACCTGCTTGACTGGGTTTCTCTCCTCAACCAGTCCACAGGGGGTTTGTCTCACTCCCCAGGAGGTCCATGTGGGTTTCTGGCTGGTCCTTGGAGAATCTCTCCTACAACACAGCAATTTCTGCTCTGGAACTGGCTGCCTCTGAGTGCGACTTTTTTCCTACTGCTTCGGCAGCAGGAGACACTTTTCCAGGACTTTCCAACAGAATCCCTGTTCAGGTGCCAGTTACTGTAGCCTCGAGGCTCAGAGCTGGGACCCCAAAACCTCCTCAGCTGTGTTAGAGGTAATCAGCTCTGAGCCTTGAGCAAGGCTGTTTGCAGCAGAACCCCTCCCAAANACACTTTTCCAGGACTTTCCAACAGAATCCCTGTTCAGGTGCCAGTTACTGTAGCCTCGAGGCTCAGAGCTGGGACCCCAAAACCTCCTCAGCTGTGTTAGAGGTAATCAGCTCTGAGCCTTGAGCAAGGCTGTGTGCAGCAGAACCCCTCCCAAAGCAAAGCAGAAGAGACAGAGCTTCGTACACAACTTCTTATGGAGGTTTAATTGTAGCTCTGTCCTCTTAGAAGTCTCTGATACAAAAGGAGGATACTGGGACCCCAGCTTTTATTTCTGTCAGGTCAAAAGGTGACAACCAATAGCAAACACAGAATTAACATGAACTTGAGAAGCGTGCTAAACAGGCAGTTCCTAAAAGCTGCCTTCTCTCCAGGGGAGAATAGAAGAACCACCAGCTGGGCCACTGTTCCCCACAAAATACAGCTTAATTGCTCATCAATTGAAGCAATTGTACTTATTCTAGAGAAACAGTATTTGACACCAAATCTTCCAGGCCATCTCCCATGGAGTATGATTCAGGAAGCAGATGACTTTCTGGGCAGTAAATATACAAGTTAAAGAAGGCTTCAGGAAAGTAAACACTACTGTGGCCTGGTATTTTATTTTTATTTACTCCTCAATTATTACTGTTCTTTTTTTTCTAATTCACTCATTCAGAATGTGTTTATATTTCAAATCACACTATAATCTTTCTGAAAAGTTATCAGAAAATAAGTTCTTAAAAAAAACCAGAACTGTGCTCCTAGCTCTAGGGCAGGCAACTGCATATTGTGTCCAAGACTCACTGGAGTTACTGAACACAAACTACTATTTGAACGGTTCACAATCAGTTTTTCCATACTCTACATTATCTTCTCTTCTTTGAAGCAGTACAGTTTCTTATTCTGCATCTTTGCTATCCACCTTATATATATATTAAAATCAGAGCCTAATAATCGCAAAATAGTTATTCCTCACTGGAGTGAGAATACAGTCTTGTCAACATTGCATTGCTCAATGGGAAGAATTCTTTGTTCTATTTGTATACCATGACATTCAGAGCCACTGATTTTACTTCTGTTATCTAGACGAACAAAAAAATTAGTTTCTCATTAAAACATATATTGGGCCATGAAAATATGCTGGGTTTAAAAGTTACTATATTCCTTAATAGATACTATGATCCACTGCTGCCTGTGAGATCACAGATGGTTACTGTGAGGATGCTGACCGTGCTGCAAATAGAGGATTATTACTCTAGGTGAGGGGAAGAAACTGCAGGGATAGATAAGCTGTAATAAAGGATAAAAATCCTGTTATTTGTGAAAAAGCTGTAGGAAAAAAAACAAATGAGAAGAAAATAGGCTTCAGGTAATACATACAGACAGAATTGTTTAATCACACTGCCTTCTACAAGGCTTATGCAAACAAAAGAGTATCTGTGTTATGTTAAAACATCTGGGGGTTTAGAGTTAGTGACAAAAGGTCAGACTCTCACCGTCATGGAAAAAGATCTTACATTTCAGTTCATCCTAAAGGGTCTCAAGATTTCACGGCAAGAAATCATTTCTCAAGTTCAAAGAAAAATTAATTAGATTTAAGGCCATGTTTAACACTGAGAACAAAATGTAACCATACCTATAATTCAGACCAAATCGGGATTTCTTCAAAAGATACACCTGAGTAGATTTACCATTTAATTATCCAGTTTATTTATCTGTATTCACCAGTTCACGTATGTAATCATAAAGGAAATCTTAAAAGGACTAATTTCTACCTTGCTGTATTACAGCATGGAAATACTTGGAAAAACTCAACAAAATTTTTCTTACCCTCTTTGAGTAGAACAGAGTTATAGATCACCTTCACTGACTCCTGATTATATCATCCAATCTGATGATCCACCAATCTAGAGAGATTGTAAAGGTGGCATTTTGAATTCACTGTCACTTCTGAGCAGATGATTATCACATAGAAGAAACTAAACTTCCCCAAGGGCAATGCAACAGATCATCTGCCTCCATGTAATGCATCATTTTCCCTGGGGACATAGAGTGATTGATCGATTGATTAACTGTAGTTATTAAACCAGAATATCCACCCTCTGCCTTGTCACATCTCATTTACAACCTGGTTGTTGTCATAGGCAAAGCTATTGTATATAAATCTTTGTTTCAAACACATATTTTTGTTGTGGATGAGAGAACAAAGGCCAAAAGATAAATCACAGCAGTAGAATCCAAAGCTAAACAATTGGAAGGAACTTTTGATGCTTAAATACATATAGTATTAACTATACTATATGTATTTAACTATGTATAGTATAAGTCACAAATCACATGGATAATCACTACTATTGAAATCAGGGAAATCACAATTTTCTGGGAATGTGGTAACACAAAAGATCAAACTGTACTTCAAAAACCTGCTGCAGTTGTGCCCTGCATGGTCACTAAACAGATGTTATCTCCCCATCAGTGTGACCAGCTGAGGTCTTAATGCACTTCTTCCCTGTAATAAATGTTCTGAGGCTAAAGGCATCAGTACCAAAAACTATACTGAGAAGCAGCTGAAGAACAAACTTGCCTCTGCTCTTATTTAACTTCCCCTGTTCCCATTTTCCCAATTTCTTCTTTCTCCTTGGTTTCTTACATCCATCACAATTCACTGCCTCTTGTCCCACTTTTCATACAAATCCTTACTTAAAGGTTTCCTCCATGAAGCTCAGAAACAGAAATCCTTTTCAGACACATTGCTACCATCCATGAACAGTTATTTGTGATAATTACTCACATAAATGTTTCCTTTATATCTGTCATCAGGGTGTTGTTCTATTTGTGTTCTTTTCTGTTTGCACATGATCTTGGCAAACTCACTTTTCATTCAATAAAACCAGTGAGAAATAGTTCCTTGAACTTTTAAGACTGTTCAGGGTTTGACTGCTTTTACTGTTGAGCAGAAAAAGGTGGGCCTAGAATTCACTGACAACTGAGAAATTTCTGATGTTGTCAAATCACCTTTACATCAACCTCTGTTTAATTGGGACTTCATCCCACACGATGCCTAAAGTGACTTGAATCTGTGCCATGTTTTTGATAGGCTCACAAGCTCTCACTTGTGAGATTTCATAGAGGTGACAAATTTTTATGCATATTGTTTACTTTGAATTTTTGACAACAAATTCCAATGTCCCGTCCATATATTCTAACTATCCTAACAGACAAAAATAAACAAACTAATTTACACTGGATCCATAAGGTAAGAGTCCTTCCCAACGATGAGAGGCTGAGTTTTTTCTTAGTGTCTATCAATTAAAATCATCCTTTTCACACAATTAGGCATGTAAGAGTCAATGTGTGAATTACTACCAGCAGCTTAAAAAGTCTTAAGTAGAAAGACATCCCTCTTCTGCTAGCCATTAGTGATGAGAGCTTCATGGAAAAATGAAAGTATTTGAAAGACTAGTTAGTATCAAACACAGTCCAGATATTTTAATATTAGGCAAAGCCCACATAAATAAACCTAAGATCCAAATTCATCATTACTTTAAGTTACATTTGCTGACATGGCAAAGTCCACTGTAACCACTTCTCTTTTCAATCAGAAAAAGGTGCCAAAATATTTAAGTCTTAAAAAACAAAACACCTCACCTTATTTTCTGAGTCTTTATAAGCAGGCACAAGACACTACTGCAGCAGAAAATCCTAGTTTTACATTCTGCCAGAATCATCAACCACTTAAAAACAGACAGTTTCCTTTTCCATCTGATAACAGGAAATAGTCCCACGCAGGCCACATTACAATGTTCTCATCATACAGTGATTTAAAAAAACAAATTAAAAATCATTGCATACAACCACAACTACCCAAACTGCATCACTGCTCGAGGACAGAACCAGTTTACCTCAGCTTCACCAGCAGAGTGTAGTAGCCTGCAAGAAGAAAGAAAATACTTTATCTTTGAAATTTCCTTTTTCATTCAGGCTCAGAAAATAAAAACAAATAAAAACAAAAAACAAAAACAGCAAAAAAAGAGATAAAATACTCCAGACTATTTTACACAAGCTCCAAGCAATACTATAAGCAAAGAGTTTCTAGAGAGATTCGGATGCTTATACTAATTGTATTTAACATTTTATAAATAAGCCACGGGGCAACTGAATCATCTTGTGAAATTATGGTGCTTAGGATATATTCCCAAAAGAATCAACATCTGAGTTTGGCAAGCTCTTTACTTGCATTGCCTGAGGCACCAATAGGTTTATCTTTCACATGGCTGGAGTTGGGATTTCTCAATATCCTGTAAAGCTCATGGTGCCCTTCATGAAACAAAAATCAACCTGCTCTTGCAAAGTAACTTTGTTCAATGCAAAAAAAAATGAAATGAAAAATATTTTTTTCTTCTTCTTTTGAAACTGTAGGGAGCAAAACTGGTAGCTCACACTGTTAAAATTGGGGTAAAAGTCCAGGCTATGAGGGAGGGGGTGGCTGAGTGAAAATCTGTATTAATCTACAGACTCGATTCATCTTTGCAGACAGAAATCCTTTAGGTGATACAGAGCTCTATCAAGGAAGAGAATACTAACCAAGAGGAAAGAGTAAAACAGAATTATGCAAACAAGATGGCAAACAGTTTCTTTGGAACTAGATGAAAGAGGTCTTAGACACAGTGATAAGATAAAAACAAGTAACATCAACAAATAAGCGTATTACCCACAATGTATAGCCTGTAAGTGTCATGGTGAGCAGAGAATGAGTTAAAGATACATGGTGGATGAAGGATTTGGGAGGGACCAAGCTAGGTCTTCATCACCAATCTGGGGGCTTGTAATTAAGGTGATCTTTTCTCTGGAAAGATCAAATAAAGGTTTTATTTTTATCATATTCCATTTTGTGAGGGAACAAAACAGTTAACAGTCGGGCAGAACAGTTACACAGCTTTTTTATTGACCAGATGAATACCCTGGAGCAAGTAATATCATCTGTGCACTTATTAATAAACAAAATAGTTTATTGCATGTCCCTTGAAGCAGAAGGTGTGCTCTGTGTGCCTGTACAGCGCCTTGGACTGCAGTCTGACACGGGCTTGGCAGACCACACTGTAATGTGGTTCTTCAGTAGTAGTAAAGACAGAACATGTGGAAAACTGACTGTGAGCCCAAGGCTTTCAAATCACTCCAGCAGTGAGAGGTCACAATTTTAGCAGATCTCTTTTTTTTTTTTCCCTACATAACTAAAGAGGTTACAGTTCAAGAGATGCTAAAAGATCCTTTCAGATAGAGCAGTTTGGGAGATATTGTTTGATTCTAAAATGTTCATAATACTACAGGCTGCTTAAAGGATATGGGATGATTCATGTCAGCAGAAGTATGTCCCTCAGAAATCTCAGTTACTAGAAAAACAAGGAAAGAACTTCAGATGCCTATGAGCTGCCTTTCCCCAATATAAGTCTTTTCATTGCCAGTATCAACCATTATCCCTAGTATAAAGAATTTCTGGTCCAGTACCTGGTTATTTCCCCATCTCCCCCACATCCCTATTTCAGTAGGGTTGATCCTTCACTTCTCAAGCCAAACTAGGGACAGTGACAAGATAAGAAATGTGCAGTACAGAATGTCACTTCTCAAGGTTGGCTGTCAGCTCAAGAAATAGGGCAGAATGGTGAGAGATGCTTTGAAACAAACAGAACTATTCTTTTTTCTCCAGTGGGCCAAGAATTCACTCACTGTTTGATCATCCTTTCAAGAAAGGATCCTCTAAAGAGAAAGATTCTATTAGAAGGAGTGGAAATCTAAAATAATTAAAAGCAAGAAGGCACCTCACTGTATTTATGAATACGTTAAAGAGCCCTTATGCAAAGTCTAATGGCTTGGTTTTACAAACCAAGTAAAGAAACAAAGAGTTTCCATGTTTATTTACCCTTTTTACAACAATGGATTTGGTATTAAGTACTCAACAGAGTAGATGATCTATAAGAGGCAATAGCTTCCCTACGATTCTTCCTCTTAGAATACATTTTAGCTGGAAGAGAACAAAAATAGAAGCTGAGTCACAGATGGGGGATCGTATTTTTCACAGTCATTGTTCCAAGCTGATTCGGAGTCAATTATTTTGTTATGTTGAGGTTCTGGACAGAACTCAGATCTGAGGAAAACATGCCTATCCCACATCCCCTAGATTACTGCTACTGGAAAAAGATGCAGAGTGGAAATAACATGATCTAATAAAATCCTGAATCGAGTAAGGGAGGACAATATCTAGTAGAACAAAAAAAATCTATAAAAATTAAGGCAATGGCTGGGGAATGCTTAAACACTCTTTGGCCCTAATGCACAAATAATAATCAGTGAAATAAGCTAGAATTTGGTCACAAGTAATGACAGAAATGTGTAACACTCAGCACAATCTTCTTCTGAGCTTCAGTTGCTGTTAACTGGAGAAATTTGAGAAGTTGCCTTTACTTTGGGTTTTGGGGGTTTTCTGCCACAGCAGGTACCTTCTCAGAATTACTTGGAAAGAAGGCTTTTCCACATATTGCTGGACAGGTATGCCAATGGTTCTCTGGGACGACAGAAATTAAACACCTAACCTGTCTTTTCCCATTCAAATTTTGTGAAAAAGTTTCACGTGCACTCATCTCTCTAAAATTGCCTTCAAACCATCACAGGTCCACAAAGTCAGTTGGAGATTGACTCTCTATGTTAGAGAAATCTGAAGCAGTCACATTTCTCTAACATAAACTAACAATTACCTAAGGAACTATCATGAATAATAAGAGAAATAGTATTCATGGCATTCCTACTTGGAGTGTCAGGATCATGAGTGCTCCTCAGTGTCTGAAACTTCTTTTGCTGTCAGATATTCAGAATACAATAACACTACCTTGCAATAACAGAAGGCAATTCTGTTTGATGAGCTTCTTTCATTCAAACTAAATTAATTGGATATCAAAGCTTACAATGCAATATTTTCCTTTTGGAAAGACTTCCTGCTCTTTTCTGGTTCTGTGTTTTCTGTCCACAGTTTGAAATAAGCTTTCTTGGACATCTCAAGTCTGTTGACATTTCTATAGGTGAAAAGAGTTACAGTACTTGCTTTGTTATAGTTTTACTGTCTGGAACCAAAGAATTTTTTTAATTATATTTGTGAAATCTTAACTGTTTAAAGATGGAATAAGCACTGCTAAAAGTACTTAATTTGAATGAATGGCTGCAGGAAAACCCTGGGTTAGCAGAGAGAAGTGCAAGTAAATAATGTAAATAATGTTCCCACACCTAAAAAGCCTTAAAGCCTCCTTCTCTACTTACCTTCTCACCACTGCTTGTCAAAGGCAACAACAACAGTAAATAACTTTCCAAAACTGGCTTCCCTGCTTGCCTGGAGAAAATATGCTGATCCTTATGAGAATAATGCAATGCAACACATATCAGTGAACTACAAGTATCTGCAGAAGTTCAGGGAGAAGGGGAAAAGGCACCTGGGAAATGTTGGATGGGCTGATACTCTTATTCATGAGGGTGACTCACACCTACGGAAAGTTCTATATACCCTCATCAAAATCATTCTCTTAAGAAGTACATAAAAAATGGAGCTTCAGATGGCTTCCTCAGTGCCTTGAAAAGCACTTTTCCTACATTACTGTTCATTTAAGTGCATCCAGACGTGTTGATAACAAATTCATTGTGTACACGTTTCAAGGAAATGACACAGCCAGGCCATACATAGCTTGACAATATATCTGTTTTAAGAAGCACAAATGCTTTCCCAGAGCATTTGATTGTTACAGACATGCTCCCTGCTTTCTAAAATATTAATAAATGTCACAATTTATATTAAAATGGAACATTATTTGCTTTATATAGCTGTCCCAGTCACTACTAGTGGTTTTTAACATTACAACAAAGCTCTTTCATCACTGAGGTAAATGCCTGATTACCTATGCCAGGATTTTCCCTATTAAAACTAATAGTTTAGGATGATTTCTGTTTGCAGGGGTGCCTGAAAATAACTTCTTATTTTTTGTTCTTTGATGGAACGGGATGCTCTTTGCTAACAATCCGTGAGAGAGCAGCAATTACTACCTATAGGGCTTTTTGTTCTCCCAGACCCAAAATATCTCACTTCTGATGCATCACAGATAAACTACTGCTGGGAATCTATTTAAGTGTGATTTAAAAAAGGAACTGGAAAAAGAAAAACATGGCAGACTGTGCATTTATGGTACTTATAAGATGATCTTATCCTCACTGCAATACAGCCATTACATGGATTATGCCTGAAGTGAGGCAACAAGGTCTGTTTCAGAACTGCATTATCTAAAGTACCATAAGGCATTTTCTTCCTTTTACAACTGGTGATGAAAAAGGCTGAAATTATTTTTTCTCTACACATACACCCAGATAATATGTCATTTATCTGCATGTACTTAATATTCCAACAAGATGGTAACTACAGTTTAATATATGATGATGTTTTAATATACATTAAATATTTCTACAGTCTTAAACAGATCTGTGGGACAGACAAATCAGCATTTAATCACACAGCAACCCAAGAAGGCATTTTGTCTTAAAACACACAAACAGAAAGAGGGAACTAAGATTTAACCAAGTATGTGTTATATGTTAAAGATATCACTAAAATACAAAGCTGGGCTTTAATACACAACCTCCAGCTGCATCAGATATAGAAAAAAGACTTAGTAAAAGATTAGAATGGAAGTAAATGAAACAAATTATTCTAAATATCTGGCATACTGACACCATTGATTTTTTCATATGTTTATATTTTTTAAACTTTATTTTAATAACAGTTAAGAGTATGGATATTTCTAGCACTGAAAAGAACTTCTTATGGCTATATAGGCACATAAAATAGCTCACATTAAAAATGTGAGATCAAATGTAAAACTCTTAGGAAGCACTTGGTGAACAATCAGGTTCATAATATGGCCCACTGGTTCTGGGAATTTTATGTTCTATAATGTTGAGACATGAATAAGGTTAAGACACAGGAGTAAGGAGTGGATATCCACAGCACTTCAACCTAATCTCCAAAACTGTGAGAAAGCCATTTTAGCACACAGCACACCATGCTTTGACATGTCTTAACTCCTCTGAAAATGCTCAAGTCATGAAAGCATTTTACAGTAAGTCTTTGATGAAGAGAGGAAAAGATGAACTATTAAGCGAAACTGTTCAGCACACAGAATGCATTCTGGGGCAGTGGCATTCTGGCTTCTTCCTGAATTTACCTCTACAGTTCTCTCCTGGGTTACCTGAGCCATACAACTCAGCCATGATCATGTTTTAGAGATTGGAAAACACACTGAATAGAGGCGCTGACTGAAACAGCATAGCCAGAAAGATATTTCCATGTTAAAAAAAAAAAAACCAAACCAAAAACTAAACCAAAACAAAAAACAACCAAAAACCAAACAACTTTGCTCTCTCCTATTAAAAATACAGTCTAAAAACTTAGTTTTTCCTTTTCATGAGAAAAAGAATGGAGTAGCTATAAATACAACTCAACTTTGTGAACTGATGTTTTTTTTTCTGGAGTGTTCACTTGAAAGCAGATTTAAGTCAGCCCTCATTATCAGATGGCCTGTGAGTCAGGATGTGTGGCATGTAAGGCAGCACAGTGATAGGTTCAAAACACCCAATACAAAACAAACAACAATGCAACAATAATGGCACAAACAAAAAAAAATGAAACCCACCAGCATTACAATAGCATGCCAGTATACAGCCTGAGGAGAAAAGCTAAAACTAGAATGGATTGAGAAACCAGTGCTTTTCATACCCTTAAGTTCCTCAATTTGTTATACTGCTACTATAGATAAAACAACTTCCAGTATAGTCCAACTGATACACAGCAGAAAGACCAATATATTTGTAAGTATTTTCTGGAATGAGAGATGCATATTGAGGTGAGGAGATAATAATTAAAACAGAGTCAGCTGGAGGTCAGGCAGAGGTAAGCAAGCAGGAGGATGATGCTACATTCACCTTCTATTGCATAAAGTCCACAATGCTATAACACTTTCACCTGCTGGACCAAGACAGTCTCTCACTCTACTAGATTACCTTTATTGTTTATTCTCCTCGTGGTTGAAAAAGAAAACTCCAACTTCTTCAAATTGTTTCAGTATCATTAAGACCCTGAAATCCAGAAACAAGACAAGAATGTGAAGCATCACTAGAGGTGCAGTAAGTGTTGATATTACTGATGGTTAACACCATTAAGCCTTTAGGAACTGGGGAACCCCAACTCATCTAAAAACCCCTCTTCTCACATAGGCTACAGTAAAATTATCAAAAGAAACTCACACACACTCTATGATGCTTTCCCTGCTGACAAAGTAGATGGTAATTTATTTTGAAAGAGGGACGACTGTATTCAGAGCTAAACTTTCTGTATCACAGAAAAGTATGGAGAAGGGGCAAGAAAGTCAAGGGAATCGGTTCTTTTCTATTTGTACTCTAAACTAAGTTTTGTAGACTAAGAATAAACCAAGGGGAAAGGACAATAACTTGCCGATGAATGTACTGCTCATTAGCTGGAGTTTTTACAGATTCCTGTATTTTATTCCCTAAAGAATACAGGCTTACATACATAGCCCAAAATATCTTCAGTTTCAGCCTCACAAAAGATGAAGAAGTCACCTAATCATATCTGCAAAGAACAAGTGCCCTTGCCATATAATGCTATACCGAAAAAGAACAAAAAATGATAAAAATAAATTCTGTGACTATTAACTGGTAAGTGCCATCTCCCATCATTAAATCCAAACCTAGCCTGTGACAATGGCCCACACTAAGCACAAAAGCACAGTGCAGCACAGTGAGCAGAGCTGCCTGCAGCAGACATGGAAAACCTGGCAAAGGGAAAAGACTGGAACCACGTGACTGCTCAGCCACTCTTCACTGATGGGCGAGGAGAAGCTAAATTTGCCTGTCTGAAAACAGCCTCTCTTCAAAAAGATAAGCAAAACTTACACTATTCTTCAAAAATACAAACAAACAAAAACCCAAAACACACAGATAAACCAGCCAGATGAGACAAAATTTACTGAGCATACCTCTGGTCGACAGCTCTATAGAGAAAATGACCATGCAATGAGTCATGCAACTCATTTAACTAAAATACACTTTCTCTGCTGAAGAGGCTGTCATTGATTGGAGACAATGGTATCACCATCACCCCACTGGCACAACAGAGACAATTAACACATAGACTACAGGAAGGGAAGGTAGTCATGGATTTTATCTTTATGTTTGAGCATCTCAGCTTCAACTATAAATTAATTTTCTTAAAACAAAACTGGAAGACAGATTGTGCCCCTGCTGTTTCTCTTTAGCTGGAGGAATAGGTACAGCCCCTTTGGATTGAAACTCTCACTCCTGGCTACTGTCACAACCCCTCCTGAGTGTGCTTGGCATGTAGGGTCCTATGCACTTCAACCTTTCCTTCCAAGCACTGCTGGAAGAAACGTGGTTTGTAAACACAGAAGAGCTTTCACTTTAGCAACAGCAAGAGGTCAGTGGGGTGTTGGGGACTGGCGAGACAAAGGAGATCTGTCACTTATTTCATTTCACAGTTGAATTGAATTTTCTGATTAATTACAGAATATTTGAAGGGAATGAAAAACAAAGAATTCCTGTCCCAAGTTCATTTTTAGATAGTAACTTTACCTGACTCTAGCAATGCAACTCTGATTGTTTTAGTCTGCATTGGATGTGGCAACAGTGACCAACCAAAATTTAAAATAGCCAGATATCCTCATGTCATTTTTTCAAAGATACTGAAAAGTGTTTTGCATAAATTTGAGCAATGTGGAGATAACCTGGTAATCCTTGAGTAATAATGCACTATATTTATAGGCAGTTTTTGAACAGCAAGATTCCAGATATGCTATTATCTTTACTTTCCAATAATTTGCCTCTATTATTCCTCTATTGCAAGTGGCTCATTTTCATGAACTCATTTGCATCACAAATCTAAATCTTTTATAGTTAAAGCTTTCCTATGACTTCTGATTTGTTCTAGTATTTCCTAAGACAAAACAAAACAAATTTGTTTAGTGTTCTGAATTACAAAAACAATACATTCAGTCTACAAATCTCAAATGAAGGTAGTTGTCAATGAACTGAGATAGGCATTTTGAAAATCTCTTAAAAGATTTTCACATTTAAAAGCACTTCACAGTCAAATCTAATGGCTCCTGTTCACCAAAGATAGCAGTGACCCAATCCATGCTGTCTCTGCAAATTCCTGAGGGTTGTTCCTTATACTGTCACTGCTATCCTTTGATAGGGCCTTCTCCAACATAGAAAGGTATTTTCTAAATCTACTGTAACCATTCTAATTAATTCCATACTGTAAAAATGGAGAAGAAAGCATAACCAAGAATGAAATACTTAGTATTTTACTAAGTATACAAATTTCTAAGCGTTTAGTTGTTCATTCCTGTATCTCAAAGTATGCACCTTGTGCAAACCAGGAGATAATGACAAATGATAAGCTCATGAGACGCTGAAGATCTGAGCTGCAGGATACTAAAGCAAGAGAAAACACAGACCTTGATTCTGCTGTAAACTCATGAAGGGGGCAAAAATGCACCAGCATCCCAGCATCTTCACAGGAAGAGCAAACTACCACATGCTCACCTGTCTCACAAGAGACATTGCACTGACTGCCCACTGAGCTCCCAGCTGCTTCTGCTTCCCTGAATTGTATTTTCCTGAGTCCTGGGTTCTTACAGTACATGCAAAAGAGAAAGCCTTGAGAGCCTGGTAGGCCTCCATGCAATAACAAAAGCACTTCCCAAACACCAAGATTTAAAAGAAAGCACCACATTCTCTGGTCGCTCCCCTAATAAAACCCTTTAACACAAAACTCCCTCTGCCCAGGAGGTTATTTGTTACAGCACCGGGGTCACGGTGGCAGAACTGACTGACATTTCCACTACAACATATTTTTGCTAAGCTACACAACAGCAAAGACACTGCTTAGATCATAAACCCAAAAGCCAGGAGAACTCAACAAACAAGTCAGGTGCATTGTCACAACTCAAGAAACAAGGAAGGGCAAAGCCTGGGCCCTTGCAAGGAAATGAGACAAGGAGGGCAGGGAAGGGAGCTCAGCCCACTGAGTTCCTGGCTCATTCATCTTCCAGCTCCTGTTTGTGAAAAGGTGCCCTCAGAATCAGGGGAAAGAAAGAGCTGCAGATAGCATCTTCGACAGCCAGGCTCTTTGCAGCCTGACTCACGTGCAAGAGGGCAGAAACCAGAGCTGAGCGGGTGAATGCTGCTGGGATGTGACATAAATGCAACCAAAAATGGATGGATATAACATTAGAACTTTTCAGAAAATTCCAATATATGCAGTTGTTTTCATCAAACCTACCTTGCAGCTATTGCATCTTAAATATTGTAGTACTAACAACCTGAGAGTGAGAATGATTACCAGCCCACTGAAACTAACTTCATCCATTTCCCTGTCTAAACAAAGTGCAATGCAAAAAAGGTAATCAAACAAACAACCTTAATCGTGAAAACAAAATTGGATTTTTAAAATACTGTCATTTTTATTAATCTGAGGTGATATTACTGAGCTGAAGATTGCCCTTTCATTTACAACAAATGTGTTTTTTCAAGTTAACATTCGCTGTTTAACTGAACAAAGAATTATTAAAAAAAACTGCTATATTTCAGACAAAAGCTATTTTTTACATAAAGTCATAAAACTCCATGAAAGAAGTTTACAATGGGAGCATTGACATCCCCTTAACTGCAGCAGCACCAGCTAAGGAAAATGTAATGAGGAAAAAATTTCAAAGATAAGAATCAAAGTGTTTTATCAAGGTTGTTCCTCCTATTACAATCTCCACTTCTACAAACCTTTTAATGCAGAAGTCACCTGCTGGACAGAAAGCTGTTGGTATGAATCTGTATATAAAAGCATTTTTCAGTTACTGTCTGTACCTGAAATGCCAATAGGATGTCTTCTGGAATTCCATTTTAATGAATTTTGACTTAAATGATGGTTCTAAGTAGGCTGAGCTTGTCAGTTTTTCTCTGGGTTTTTTGACATACAAAGCTGTGTTCTATGTAATAATTAAAGTCACATTCTGCTCTCAAAAACATCAAAGTGAAACCACTGAAATGTCATATCTTAGCACAGGTTTACACTGCTGAGGCCCAAATCAGAATCTGATTATTGAGCCCTTGTAGGTTGCTGTTGGTCTGACCTTGGAAATACTGAGAATAGGCTAAATGCAGCCAAGAGTACTTTTATCTGAACAAACATACATTTTAAAATATTTTCAAGAAGAAAAGTGAAAGCTATTTTAATGCACAGTTAAACTAAAACAATAATTCTGAGAATTCAAAATGATCTGAATAAATTAAAAATTTGACTATTATCTTCCTTCAACTCCGTCTGAGCTTACTGATATGTAGCATAATCTCACAAGAGTTAATAGTGTCAGCAAGATCCCACTGGATTTGTTTTTACGGAGATATAGACATATTAATTAAAAAACAGATTAAACCACTGCAGGTTTCATTTCACTGAGCTACAGAACAGCTACTGAAATATTTCTGAGAACTAATACACATTTCTTATTTGAAAAATAGAAGTAAAGTATTCCAGCATACCCAATTAACACCACCCAAAAAGCATAACTGCTTTATCTATTTGGCTATACTTACTTGTTTCTCAGGCATAAGGAAACAGTTTCTGGAAAAACATATGTACACAGTGAAATCATCTCTTCACCTAGTTGTCCTTTAAAGGAAATAACTGGACTTTCTAGGTTTGCTATGCATCCACTAAAGGAAATAGATGAGCCAAACAATTGTGCTCATACAAGTCCTTAAGTTAAATCTATTCAGAAGTGACCAATTTTTAAAGCTTCTCTAGCAAAACATGAAAGATTTTACTGAAAGCTCTTCACCTCCATAATTTTGTTATGAAAATGTTACTCTTCTATCACTTGTGAATTCAGAAGCCTAAAGGCAGTGTTTCTTCATTTATGTCAACACATCTAAATCAATGTTTAAAGAGTCAAAGATTTTTTGCTTGGATGAAGAGGCAGTTTTAGCCAAGGATATTAATCCCTAATTCCCAGATACTAAGCTAAGCCTTTTTCTGTAAAACAAGTTAGTAAAAAATGCAGTTTCAGGATTCTATGTGAAGGAATGGCTCAGTCAACTTTCCCCCCCCATCATAGGAAAAATTAAAATTACATATAAATTTCAAGCAAAATTAGCCCAGCTTGAAATACTGCAATTTCAATATTGCAAAACACTATTTTTGAGTGAATGCAACATTTTGTGCAAGACATCAGTAGAGCTGGAGTGCCCTCCAGGAGCTCTCAGAAGCACAGCTCACCATCCTGTTCTCATCCTCCACTGATACCCACTGGCACCTGGACAATTTGTACGGTGCCAAGGAGTGCTGATGCTTGTGAAAGGCCAGTGATGCTTCACAGATATTTAAGGGCTCTTTCTGTGCTCTGGTTCTCATGGCTGCTTTTTAATCTGGTATAAATCTTTGAGCACAGAGCAATGAGGAGTCCTGTGGGACTTGGCAAGAAGAATGTCTGGATGCTACCACACCAAGTGGCAGGTGACTGGCAGAAATTCCAGGATATGTGTGTGTACAGTCACAGGCAGAATGCCCAAAGCATTGCAAACCCAAAGCAAAGGCCAAATTTTCCAGACCTTAACTCAGCATATCATTATCTAATTTAAAAACACTTCGTTCTCCAAAGAACTTGTATTCCCTTACCAGTGTTCCCTGAAGCTGTTCCTGACGTGGAATATTCTCTGCAACATCACATCCCTTCCAAGGACATGGTAGCACATAATGAAGAAGGCTTTAATTAAGATTTCCCCTTAGCAACAAACCAGCCAGGAACCAGCTGCACCATTCTGGCTTTCCATGAACTTTGCTGTGAGGAAGACATGCCAGCAATGTCAAATTTAGGCCAAAGTAGAAAGGAAAAGCTTAAGGGAATTAAGAGTGAATCCTGTATTTCTGGAATATATTCCTTGCTCATTATGTACCCAAAAGAACTTTCTAGAATTTGCTGACAGTAAATTTTCTCACATGAGCTATTTCAAAATTACATTGATTTTTTTTTTCTCCTTCTGTTTCTTTTGTTTGCGTTATTTCTTACTTAGCCCATTTTCTTCCATTTCCTGAGACATTTTTTGATACAAAAAGGAATCCTGCAAACAGAGAAACCTGACAGGCATCCACAAACTTATAATTTACCATAAATCAACAGAACTTCTATTATGGATCACAAAAGCAAAGAATGAAAATTAAAAACCTTATAATAATTACTTGGTCCTGAAATTGATAAGTAAAATATGGAACGCGTTACACACCAAAATTTCTAGCAGCAAATGTATTGCAAACTCATTTATATTGATTCTTTACAGATAAGGAAAAAACTTGGGTTAACATAACAGGGTCCATTTCAGTGCTTGTTTGACTGATCTGCAACTTAGTAACAGAGTGCAGAAAAGGCAAGAGAGAAGCCACTGTCTCTGGATTTGACTGCCATACAGATAAAATTGCTAGCCCTAAGTTCAAGGCACCAGCTGATGCAGCTCTATTATCAGAAAGACACCCGCTGACCAAACCCAACAGCAACCACAGAGCAAATATTCCCTGTCCCTAAATTTGCACCTGCACTTCTGTCCATGACAAAAATCCTGAGAGTGCAGCAAAGGTCCCGTGCATGAACACTGCTGACTGTCACATGGACTGTCAGAGAGCTCTCCCCAAGCACAACACACTTCAGCATGGACATCTTATAGCATTAACATATGCAAGCAGTTAATATCACTTCATAGAGAAACTGTGAATACTGATAAAATTAATCCTGTTTTCAAAGATCTGAAGATCATAAGAACAGCCATATTTTGTTTAGAAAAAGGTCAACAGTTCGAAAATACTACAAGAAACCAGGAAAATACAGAATGGCACTTCTCTCCAGCAGGACATTTTGTGTAAAAGCAGAGGGAGGAATTATATCTGAAGACTTCATTTTCTTTAAAATCCACAAAATCACACCTGTTCATTAGAGCACAAAGTAATCAAATCCTATTTGAGCCAATTCCCATTTCATATCTCCACCATATCCTCTAACAGGGAAATTCCAGAATTTAGTTACCTATTTCTGAAGAAAATATTTCCGTATTTTGGTTTTAAAACTCTTGCATGATTATTTTATTCAATGCATTGTCATCCTGACATTACAAGAACAAATAAAAATGCTACCTTTCCTACACTATTTGTCAGTAATTAGACCTTTACCACAACCCCAGTCTTCTCTTTTCCAAGGAGAAATTATACAGCACTTTAATTGATCCTCAACAAGAAACCCTTCTCTGCCTACTATTGTTCTTTGTAGCCTTTCTAGTTCCTCTGGGAACTTTTACCACTCTTGTCTTAATATTCAAGATGACAATGCAACCTAGATTTCAAAAGGATTGCATTCATTATTTTATTTTTTCCCAGGATGTTTTATAGAACGGTATTTTCCTCTTTAGCTGGTGCTGAGGTGACAGTTTTATTGAACTAATCACAATAATGCCAATATCTCTCTCCTGAATAGTAACTACTGAATCAAAATGCATATTTAAATACATTAGTGCCTTTCCATTTGCCAAAATTGAATTTCATCTGCCATTCAGTTTCATAAAAACATGTTTTACCTATTTAGAATCAGCTTTGCTTTTGAGCATCCGAACACATTTAATCAATCAACAGCCCGTATCTCATACCTAATCAGCCCTTTCCAAGTTTGTTTACAAGCCTGCTGAATACAACCAGCATCTGAGAAGCCAGATTTAAAATCCTCCCTTCAAAACTCAGATTTGCAAATACCAGTAACACCCTTTCAGCAAAAGTACAAAGCTTGGTTTGGGGTGTCTTGACTAAGATTGCAAATCTTTCGCATGAGATTTTATTCTGCATGAAGTGTTAAATGTGAGAGCCAGTGAAAACCAGGAAATGTTCAGAACTACTCACTTCAGCAGAATCAATTTGGATTTGAACTGTTTATTACTAATTTCGTAACTTTTTAAACATATTTGCAAACACCGTTTTTTTTCTTGTTATTAGTAATTTTGTTCTTTGTTTTATCAAAGAAAAATACATTTTATGAGAAATTAACCCGTAAGTGAAGAAGTTTCCTAGAAAAGTCATATAATCTAATTATAGGAACCAAACCACTGACATACCAAAACAACTCTATAACTCAAATCGTAGATTTTAATATCCAAAGCACACACTGAGTAGACATCATAGACTCTCTGTCTCCTATGTTTGCAAAGGGAGTTAAATTTTTTTAAGTTCACCACGAAATAGTTAATATTTAATTTAATTATTCTTAAACAAAAAGTATGCTTTGTTGAAAATATTATCTTAAATTAATCTGGCCAGCTTCAACCACCACTCAGCTCTCTGGCTGCTTCAATAGCCTGTGTAACCTGCTCAGTGGCATACAATTTCTGCAAATACAGAATATCTATAATACTAGTTTGGTATAGAAGAATGAAAAAGAGAGAAAATAAGAGAAAAGAGCTTCATTTCCAGATACAGTTTTCAAAGTGAAATCCTTCTGGTCAGTCTTTGTGCAGACTGCAGTAACAAGCAGTACCTCACAGAGATTAAGGCTGACATTAGATGTTCCTTCTCAGAAACTACTGGGGATAATCCCCAAAAATGGGAAACTAGCTGATGATGCAGGTAGCAATCAGAAGCAGCCATTTCTAATTCTGTGGCCACTTAGAAATCCTGTTTGATAGCAAGCCCTACCTAGAATAAATGTATTTTATTGTTAATAGTAATTAATTCTCAATTTACAGTCCTTGTTTTATTATCTTTTCAGTAGTTAGGTTGGCTTGCCCAATGTGCTAATTTTTCCTCACTCATAGCCATTTAAATAAAGCTTTTTGAAACTTGTGAGCTTGCTGAGCAGTTCTTTTTCTTTTGAATGTGTATGCTTGTCTGGCATTTCTATCCAAGCTTCTATAGCTCTGCTTAAGAGTTAAAAACTGTAATAAAATTGAAATATGTTAATATAAAAATGAAGAATGGGATTTGTCTTACCATATTAAGAAGATTAAGCAATGGCTAGATAGTCCTGGACAATCTAGGGTTTAACTTCTGCTTGTCAAAGCTGCTTCCTCATCTCTATAAAGACACTGGATTATAGCCCTTTTCCAAGGTCAGACTACCCTGTCTCTGCAGGTGGAAAACATGAAAGAGATTTATTAGGCAGCAATATACATCTATGCATTTTATCTTTCTGCAGTCTAAACACCTAGAAGACGCTTGAGGCAGAGTTTAAGAGGAAATCAAATTAATTATAAATGATGTTTAAATACAAATTGATTCAAAACTGATGGGGTTGCATCATTTACATCATCAGTAATGTTAAGTGTAATTTTTAAATGTTAAGCTCTCTTTTTGAACATGTGTCATACAACATCTATTAGCAAGTTATCAGTATACATCAGACTAGCTTTCAGTTGGAATATGATCACAAGCAAGCCTGATATTACAATGAGCTTTTAAAATTATAATTAGTTTATAGAAAGTAGCTGAAGTGGGAACATCTCTTCTCATGGGCCACATAAATGCAGACACTGTGTATTCCTGTACATATGTATACATGTATACATACCTATCATAGATAATATTGAACAAAATAAAACAAGGCAAAAGTAAGGAATCTTTTCTAGAGAGTACTTTGCAGACAGATAATGGACTGACATCTATATAAAGAACATTTACACAAATAAAATGCAACAATGGTATATAGCCCTGCTAAAGAAAGCACTGGCACAAAACTAAACCAGAGAGGTTCCCCAGGATAGGTCACTTCAGAGTACATCCACGAGTATTAAAAACAACACAATGTCATTGCCAATTTTGCCATGCACACTATTTCTCCTATGGTATCCCAAAGGCAGGGCCAGCGTTACAATGTCCATCCTGCTCTGCGCCACCCATCATCTTTCATATCACTGGAGCACTAAGTAAAAATTTCTGTTTGCAAACAAAAACTGTATCTTAAAGATTAGTACTGACCAATCCATTCTTGTCCATTTATTAAAGGAGAGCAAATATTTTTAAGCAAAGAATTAAAAGCTTTGCTAATAAAGAATACAGACTGAAAGATCTGTTCCTCAGTTTGAAATAAATTTTGTAACAAAAATAAAATTTGCAAAGCTTTTATACAAATTTTGTAGGCACACTTCCCACATTGAACAACTTCAGTTCCTCTTGGTGTCTGTTTTCTTCTTTCCTTGCAAGCACTAAGAGCTAGTTTTGGAAAAAAAGGGGGAAAGCACCAAACCCACTCAGCAGATGACACAGAAACTGTCCCCATGAATAAAATGAACCAAAAGCATAAGATTGTTTTCAGATGAACCCAAACAGCCTGTGTTTGTTATGAAAGTGTCACACTTACACAATTGAGAGTTAAGCTATAATTTATCACACATTTGGTATTCTAAAAACCAGCCTAGACCGCAGATTCTGATAACCAAAATTGCATTCTCCCTCTTGACTCGCCCCTGCTCGTCTCTGGTGGGCATCAGCACTCCTCCAGCCCTGTGCTTGCAGCTCTCTGCAGCCCAGCACTGCAGGAGCAGCTTGCAAGCCTTCTTCATCCCTGCCTAACATTTCAAGTGAGAGATTATAACTCTCAGAGCCCCTGGACCTTATTTCTTTTTCAGACTTTTCTTTATTTATAACCTGAATTTTTTGCAAGTTCTCATAAAAATCTACTGAGGATTTATACATGGTAAAAGAAATAAAGCCAAAAATTACAATTTTCCCTAATCCTCAATCCTGAAAATTCTTCCTAAACAGTATCCTTAATGAGCTATTTAGGAATGTACCTCTTAACAAATGGAACAAGGAACTTGAAAGTCAGGATTTTTAGAGATATTCTTCCAGCAGTACTGACACAGTGTCCTGGTTTAGCTAGAATGAAAACCCTACCTGTCCCTTAAATTTGGTTCTAATAGAAGTGGACCTATTCAAATAGGCTGCAGAAAATTGGAAGCAGCTTAGGAAGATGAGATTCTTCTGATGAATGTCACAATACAGTCCTGTACATGGTGAAGGAAATTGTTTAAAGTGTTTTCCATCTATTTGTAATTTCTTGCTCCTTCTGTTTGGGATGCCTTTTTGCCTATCATCCTTTGCTTGAGATCTGTGTTCACTCCAGCCCAGAATAACTCCATAATATGTCATTTGGGATAATGTACTTATCATACCCTAAAGATCCTCGGAATCAAATTCCCACAAAAAATGTCATCCCTTGTGTATTGTTTAGGTTGACACAGGCTATTTAAATGGTAATAGTTGCAAATGCTGGTGTGTGGTATTTCTCCTGAATATGCTATCTCTCTCTCTCTCTCTCTGAAACCACCAATTATCTCAATTTGAAGGTTAAAAACTCTAAGCACCTTTAAATTGGTTTAACCAATATGATCAAAGCTTGACCGTTTCATAAATGTCAGCATATCTGCAAAAGAGGACTTGAAATCTCTAAATAAAGCCAGGTCCACACCTTTTTCTATTTAGGGATTTCAGATGCTGCTTGACCTTCAGGTTTAGAATGGCAAAAATTAATAAACTATTGATTAACAGGGAAAAAAAAAGAAAAAAATTATAGGTTTAGGCAGACTTTAAAAATAATATTGTTGAAATTAATTCCATCTACCTATTTAACCTAAAACATTTTATATAATTTAGTTCTTAAAACCAGATTTTGGAGCAATACAGTAACATAAAAAATAGACAAAAAGGAAAGGTTCTCACCCTTCCTCTTGATACTGTTTTAAAAAAAATCTCATTATTTCTCTCTATATACAAATTTATTTGCAAACAGCTGTAGCCCTTCATATATTCAGTAAAAAAGATTGAGAGGAAAGCTATGTAGTAAACCTTTCACTGAAGTACCCTCATGTTTATATCTCAAAGGAATGAAAACACCTCTAGAGACAGCAAAATCATTGACAGATTATGATCCACCCCACTGGAAAATTGATTTACCAAAGTGACTCAAAGAAAGACTTCACCTGCTACCTGCAGCAGTTATATATCTCAGTGACTCCATCCCATATACACTGAAAGTCTGGCTGTATTTAGTTTTCAGAATTCATATAACTGCAATCCATTTTTATAGGCCTCACATACACAGCCTCATTAAGAAAGAGACATGTACATAAACAGGAGTCTAAGGAACTGAGAGTCAAGGGGCAAAGGGATTACCAAAAGCAAACAGCCAAGGGTCTTACCTGAATTTCTGAAAACCATCAGCCAATGGCTGTGCAAGCACCACCCTTGCCAATGTCAAGGGCCCATCTCCTCAGGCATGAAGCTTGCACACCTCTTGCCTGGTTTGCAGTCATCACCTGGCTCTGCCTGCCAGTGATTTACTCATGATTGTTGATCTGGCTGCACAAGTGATCACAGAATTTGTAATGAAAGCAATTGTGAGCTTTTAAGCAACACTGTGTGTGTAACACCTCTAATCACTTCACTTATTAACACTTTTGGTGGTTGCTGTAATCACTGTCACAGGGAAACTACTCTTCCATTAACAAATTAAAAAAAAACCATGTATTTTAAATAGATTGACCAATATGGATCAAAAATCACATCAACTTTTAAAGATTTCCTCTCAAATCCTTCTGGGTCAAGACAGCATAACCACTGATTCAGATAACTACACTACTTTGTATTAGTTGAGAGACTAGTCACATCTGCTCACATGTTGCAGATATGATTAAAATGCTCATAACTATGGCAGTTAATATTTGTATTCTGCAGCTACTTTTTATAAAGCATACATGCTCCAGTATCATAGATATTAAATGGATAGAATTTAATGTTCCTATGTCATCGGAGTTACAGATTTATTTGAAGCAACCACCTGAGGAATTAAAATTTAGCATCTTGAACTGCCAGTAGGTAAAGCAAATTTCTAATAAAGTGGAGCACATAACTATAACATTACAAGAAAGCGCCAAAACTATATTTCTGTTTATATTTCTGAGGTTTGAACACTGGCTGATATACATACACACAGAAATACCTCCTTCCAGCCAAGAATGGCAGTAATTCTAAGGTCCTCTCTAAATGATAAAAGAGATTCCCATAAACTCAAAAATTTTGGTTTTCTTTCCAAGTAATCAGTTAGATTCCAGGTCCTCAGATATGATTTGCCTGGTTCCCAAAACTTGCTGCCAGTGCTTGTGTACATCAAGGAGACAATCTCCCTTTGTTTATAGACTCTGATGATAAACATGAAACCACTGCAGCTCCAAAATTTTTATTTTCCATTTCCCCATAAATCAAAGACCACATCAGTGGAGATATGCTTTGCATGTAGCCTTGTAATATTCACAGCATCAGTGCAACACATAGTGTAACACAACTGTAGTTAAACAAAGATGTTAAGCCTCCAAGAGCATTGCTTTACATCTTAAAATTTGACGAACAGCATGCAGAATCTTAACCTGTATCCTACAGAATACAAAGACAATGCATACAGAGTCAGTTGAAACATTTAACAAGACAAACGAGATCAAAACAGATTTTGCTGCTATGCTGCAAAATGAAAACACGCTGGTATTCATTTTTGACGGCGTGTCTCTCTCACCACAGGGTGTAACTTTAATTTCCCATAAAATGCTTTAGCATTTACTTTTTTCCCTGACAATCAGTTCCATAAAGTTGCTCCACCTTTCTTGTTCACCAGATATTGTGCATGTAACAAAGCACTTTTCCTTGTGCTCTTTGTTTAGGTGTGTGATAATCACTTTTCTTGCTGGTCAGCTTTCTGATACCTTCTATCCAAGCTTTGCACACCACATGCCTCATTACTAATATGACCTGTGAGAACCGTGGGGCTTGAGTTTCTCCCCCAATTTTTTTTTTATTATTTATTTCTGCATTTGACAAAGGTAAGAATATCTGCTCAGTAATACAGACCACATACCTGACACGCCACTATTCTGATCCAGCATCTTCCACACAAACCATAACAGAATAAAGCTTGTGTCACTCATTTAGAGCAATTCAACTTCCCCTCTCTTAATGGTCTTAATCTCCTTCCTATGCTGTGAATCCCAGATGAACAGTTATATTGGGTCTGGCTGAGCTGGACTTCATTTTCCCCAAGCAGCCCTCACAGTGCTGTGCTTTGCATCAGGAGCTGGAAAGGTACCACCCCAGAGTTTTGGCTGCTGCTGAGCAGGGCTGGCACAGCATCAGTGCCATCTCTCAACATTCCAGCCTGAGGCAGTAGGCTGGAAGTTGGCAAGATCATGGGAGGGGACACTAACAGGACAGTGGACCCACAGACCATATATCATCAGCTCAGACACAAAAGCAAAAAGGGGTTGGAAGTGGGGTTGTTCTTTGTTTACAACATTTCCCTTCTGGAGCTACAGCTATGAGAACTGCAGCCCTGCTCCCGGGAACTGTCCAAACAACACCTGCTAATGAGAAGCAGAAAATTAAATCTTCGGGGTTTTATTTTCCTTTGCTTGTTTGCACATAACCTTTTGCTTTAGTAACCTGCCTTATCTCAGCCTATGAGTTGAATCCCATCAAATTTTCTCTCCTCTGTCCAGCTGAGGAGTGATAGAGCATCCAGTCCAGGTCAACCCACCACAATCCTTTTTGGTGCCCAATGTGGGTGATAACATGGCAGTTTCACATTAATCATGCTGTAGTTATAGCAGTTCTTGGGTAGCCAGCTCCTGTGCAGGAACGGAGTTGGCAGCTGAGCTGCTTATCTCCTTATCTGCCAAGCTTGGGAACAGGCTAACACAGCTCTGCACTGGCCACTGGTGGCCTTGCTGTGCTGGGCAAGACATTCATTTAAGGAAGATCTTGTGAACTCCCCAGGAAAGCAGACCACTGCAGATGAAGGTATTCAGTACCTGAGAGATTTAGCAGTGCTGGAAGTCATCTATAATGACATCTGTGAAAAAAGTTAGTGTAGAAAACTTAACAATATATTGGAGAAATATTCTTCAGCTCCCTGAGTTTGTATCACAGAGCAATGTGGTCAGTGGTGGTGTAGCAAACACGAGAGAGCTCTTCCCAGCATTGTCACTGGATAAGAGTAAATGGAAGTAAAAAATGCATGATAATCCTTTTAGGCTTGAAAAGTTATTTCCTACAGGACTTGTACGGAGAAATTGATATGTTAAGGTAACTTCTTGAAATTAAAATACTGGAAGGAAAGCACACAATTCAAATTTTAAATAAAAGACTCAATATATGAATTAAAACATTTGTCTTGCCAAAAGAAATGTCATCAGATGGCCTTTCATTTAGAAAAACAAATAAATCTGAGATTAAAACATGCCTTTTGGGGGTTTTTTGTAGTTTCATACTAACACCTCAATATTTGTGATCTCATTTGTGACATAGTAGAATATATGAATGTAACATGATAAGCTTTAAAACTGCTGACATAAAATTCAAAATCCATTTTACACTTTTGAACCAAATAACTTTGGAAGAAGAGTGTGTTTGCTGGGTGAATTTCAATGACTTCTTCCAATTTTAATACAACTGCATTACAATTACCATATTTGCAAAACAAAGAGCACAAACCAGAAAAGCATAAAAAGAAATGGATGATGACATTTGCATTTGCAGAGTACATTCAATGTAAGCTTGATTTTTTTCCTACTCAGCATCACAAATGTGTTTTGAAACCTCAGTGTAGTAAGCATTATGCGTTCATTTGAGGAGTTTCATTTGCATTTAATTTGCCTTCAATGGCTGGATAGGATATTAATTTTGAAGGCTTATAATAATTTCGTATGAAATAATACTATGATCTAGACATGAAAAATCTACATATTTTTACATTTTTCACACAACACTATCCTGCTTTTATTACATGCCTAAAAGTAGAAATTCTTAGGACAAAGTAGTTTTATTTTTTGAAAAAGCATGCTCTATTTTTCAGAATTTCCATTGAAACTGAATTTAATGTAGAAGATCACAGAAAATTTTCCATTGGTGTTTTTCACTACATATTACTAGTATTTCATTCTAGATCTTCTTTGACACTGGGAGTCTTTCTAAATTCTCCAGGTGTCTAAGGCTCAGGTATTGACAAATCTTCTTCACCTGAATCTTAGTGACTGGAAAAATAAACCTTAAGAAACTTTATTATCCCATGGCAGCCTTTACTAGTGTTAGGATATCAGGTTCTGGAAGAGTTCTGGAGGGAATAAAGAACAGTCACCACTGATTTGATGACTGACTCAACAGAGAGTCCTTAACTGCAAGAAAGATATAACAAAGGGTGATAATGGAAGAAATTAATTTTAGTAGACTTGAAGGTGGAAGACAAATGGATACACAGAAATTGAAGATTATTCCAAGAATTAATGCAGTTGTAAAGCTTGTTGTGTGAAAAACTAGGACCTCTGACCAAAGCCTTACAGAAATAGCTCTGCAGAAACTGATGGCAAGAACAGTGATCCTAATTTTTGTCACTAAATTTGATTTTTGTTTTTGTTTTTGTTTTTTACTTATTTTTTCCACCACAATGGAAATGGCAGCAGACATGAAACAGGAGCAGTGGGGAGAAACCTAGGTTAGATGAAACACATTTTTATTGCAACCAAGCTGGAAAACTTTAAGTCGCCCAGATATCACAGAGATGAATAACAGGAAAATAAAGTAGTAGTTAGCTACATTAGTTTTAACAAAACTAGAAGTAAATTAGGGTTGAACAGGTAAAACAGGGGCAAATGAGGAAGGGAAACCACATAGTGTAGTACATATCAGGAGTTTACAGACATGCAGAGAAATATTTAGTCAAAATCACAGTGAAAGCAAAATTATCCTACTATAATCAGAAAAAAAAATGAGCACAAAGGCATGATTGACATGCCTTTCTCATATCTCCCCACAATAAGTGGAGAAATCATCACATTCAAACTCCTATGAGCCTCTTATTCCAAACACAGTAGATGCTGTACACAATACATAAAATCCCAAGATCTTCCATCCAGTTTAAATGGGGGTGAGAAAGAAAGAAGATCTCTTCCTACATCTGCAAGTCCTTTAAGAACTTTTTAAAGCAAGCATTTAATGGACTACTATGCGGTGGAATTCTTGTAGAGACTGCATTGGGAATCTTCCCACATATATGGTGATGAATCAATAAGGGACATTCATTTGGGAGAAATTGAAGAATTTAACCATGTATGTAGAACTGCAAGCGTTCCTGAAGAATCAACACTGACTGGATTCTCTGTCATCATGACAACTGCACCAGTTCTTCATGAAGAAAAAGAAACAGAGCTTATATTCATGCAGGTCACAGTTTAAAATATTGGCATTGGGAGTCATGTTCAATTAAGAGATTTGTGGTATCACAAATTTTAACAGTTAAGAGAGAAAATTAGTTCATGTCATTTAGGTATCAAAGGAGGCTGCGAACAGCTGGCTGAATTCAATGGATTGATCAATTCAGTTTTTAGGGTCAGAAATACATAAAAGTTCAGAGTACTCAGAAAACATTCAGGAACTACAGTAGGTACTACTGTAAAGTAGGTACTACTTTTGATAGCAAAAGTATGGGAGATCTGGCTATGGATTCATTAAAAGGAAATTCTAAATTTTTGTCATCTGTTAGCAATGGGTAAGGATTATATACAGACGCCATTTCTGACAGGTCTACAATGCAATTTATAATCATATGGCATCATTTGACTTACACCTCTCTACACAAAGAGAATCGATTCCAAACACTTTTGTTCCTCTTTTTTTTAGGTGGGTTTTTTTGGTTTTGGTTTTGGTTTTTTTGGGTTTTTTTGAGAGAGAATTCATTACTTCTTAAACAGCACTTGAAAGCTGTGGGAAGGAAATCCTACATAATTTTAAGGGGCTGCCTTTAAGAGTAGGAATGATGGCATTCATAAAGTTGTTCTGATCCTACACCTGACTCCAGTGACTCTCCTTTGTAAGTTCAGAGATCCACCCACACTACCACACACCCACTGAGTTGTAAAACTGCTGGCTTACGTAACTTCCTAATTCAAGGACTAATGAATATTGGCAGTTTTTATTCCCAAGTGCATTTTTTCTTTCCTGATTAAAATTCAATTCCTATGGGAAACAGAACTGTATATTACCAGACTGTTCTAGACAGAATATGTAGCACCTTCGCAGCTGAGTAGAATAACACACAGAACCAGGGAGAATTTTGAAAATCCACCTGCATCTCTCTTTTTGTATTCAGTGTTAAAATAAAATCATCCACTCTCAACATTATAGAAATCTGGACTTAAACAAACTGCTTCAAAATACAAAGTCAGGTCAGTCAGATCTTAACCACAGTAAAATCATACAGTCATTACTTTTTATAACAGTAGCATGGTCACATATGATTACAAAAAGCCCATTCAATAGCTCACTGCAGAGGCAACTCCTCCACAAATTTCCAGGCACTGGGATTACTTGGTGGTAGACGTGCGGAGTCAACCACAGCCACCTACTCAGCCTCCCACCCATTCTGAGTGAATTCCTCATCCCAGTGAATCACTACAGCCTTGAACTGACTGGTTGTATGATCTGTGACAGAATGTGCAATAAGAAAATTCACATTAACTTAAGTCACATTAACTTTCCAGCTTTCTTACAACTAACAATTTCATTTGAATAAAATAATTATGAACAATTAATAAATAAAATTAATAAGACTAGAATAAATTGAATAATCACAAGATTAAAAAAACCCAAGCATTATTGCTTGCTGACCAAATGCTTTCCTTTTTCTAAAGCATTATTACACACTCACTCTTACAATGTAGAAGATATGGACAAATATACACAAGAGCAAATGCTGACAAGACTGGCTGTGAGATAACTGTGTTGAATAGGCTTAAGCCAGTGATTTGCAAACTTGTAACTGTCCCTTTGTTACCTATTCAGACTGGGGTTTTGCTTTTTTGTTTTAATGGGATTTTGTTTTACTGTGAGATTTTGGCACATTTGGGCACTAAATTTGGGCACTAAAGAAAATCATCAAACTCATGCATTGTTTGAAGACTTCATGCATTGTTTGAAGACTTCAGTGCCCAAAAGTCCTATTTTATCATTAGAGCTAATTTTCCAAATACATCTGGCTTTTTGAGCACTTGTCAGAGCATATAGCACCTAATTTATCACTTGAATAGTCATAGCTTTCCTATGCAGTTCATTCTGGGAAGCAACACAAATCTGTTTGTTCCCTCTGAATGAAAACTATGTTATAGAAACTCTCCTACAGCTGCTCTACACTTGAAGCTTGCTTACAACAATGGTACAGCTCATTGTTAAAAAATATAAATTAGTCGCTAAAGATGTTTATGTTAAAGTATTACTCATGTTAATAAGTCAAATGTTCAAGGTTAAATTTTGTTGTCAAAGTAAGTTACATTAACTGATCTGCAGCCAGGGATGGTTAGATGTCCTTTAGTCTGATAATCAGCACCAACAACATCACTATCCTGGGAAAGCAGACCTATGATTCACTTGGGATAAATAGAGTATCTCAGCCAATCACACTCCTGAGCTGCTGCCACACAAATTGCACGGACACAGTCCCTCCTGTGAGCTGTTCACAGACAGCTGAAATCCCAAGCCAGCCAGACAGGAATTCCTTGGGTCATGACAAAAACAGCAAACTTTCCAGGCAACACCTTTTGCCCTAAAATATTCAGAGAGATTTCAAAAATCTTTAGACACAGAACAGAGGTGAAAATCCATTATACTAAACTTTGGCTAAAATATGACCATTTCTTTGGATGCAAGATAGGGAGTCACCTCTGAAAAATCTGCCTTTGCTGGCAGGTGGGAATAAAGTTGAGAGGGAAAGCATGACTTTTGGAAGAGAAGAAATTCAGAAGCTTCCTATCTCTTTCACTGGAAAAGCCATCAATACCCATTGCCATCCGGCATGGCAGAAATTCATATTTACTCAAACTGTATTGTGATCACATGAAGTAAATAATTTTGAAACCTGAGTGGAGTAAGACCATTCTGACAAGGAACATTTCAGGGATTTCAGAGGGAAAGAAGCTATTGCCATGATATAATAAATTATACTATTGCAATAAATTCCATTTAACAACTACAAAAGAATCCAGCTAAGATCAAGGGTTAGACAGAAGACTATTTACATAAATTGTTACTGTATTCATGGATACAGCTAAAAATACTGTTTACATGCAAAGTGTGTGTAGGGCTGAGAACTGCCTGTCTTTTATATATTAAAGAGAAAAAAATATATATATTATATATTTTAAAAAAATTCAATAACCTTTGCAAGATAATAAAGAGCAAGATTAACAGATGCTACTGGCCTGTGTTTGGAATATTTGTTTAGCTTAACATAAATGAGAGGAGAAAATCTGGAACAGAACATTTAACACCAGGTTTTTCCTCCCCTGGCACTAACATAGAAGAGGCAAAAATGGAAGAAAAAGTCTAGCTTCTAATAACTGAAAATATTCTGGGAAAAGAATGGAAGACCTTATCCACTATCTCTGTTGTATCCAAGAACAGGCATAGTCTTGCAACACAGAAAATGAGGTTACTTGGAAGGAAACTCTTACTCTTCAAAACTCATCTCTTTTGTTTTGTGATAGCAAATACTCCAGGAAGGATATAGCACACTACATTTTTCTTCTGAGAAATTTTGCAGCCATGAATTTAGACAATCTTTACTTTTATTATGCAGAACACAGTGATGCAGCATTGGTTGAACCCAGCATATTTAGATCAGTTTGTGGAATGGTTAGGACAGGACAGAAGTTTTGAATATGTGAGTCAAATATTGATACAAATTGGTTTCCCAAGATTACATTTTGGGAGGTGGCAGATGTATAATGCTCCTGAGAATGGAATGGGCTATGACAGGTGTGCTAAATTCTGCTTAGATAGTGTACAGTGGAAACTGGCCCTCCTTCACAATTTAAATTATCACTCTGTCACATTTTAATGCAAGAAACAGGGCCTTCACTCACAGGATTTCCCCAGTTTTTAACAGCAGGGGACCAGTAGGTCCAATTTTTGCTTTTATGATTAAGATTTCCCTTACCTTAAGAAAAAAATAAATTAAACAGTAAAAGAAAAAACCCACAGAAGAAAATAAATATACACTCTTGCTTTAAAAAAAGAAAAAAAGAAAAAACTAGTTCCTGTAGCCTGTATATTTTAATAGAGCATAACATAACTAACACTGAGGCCAACATCACACAATTCAAATGCTTGTGCATTTTATATGCATTTATTGTAACGTGTGTATGTCTGAAATGCATTCTTTAGTCTTATTAGTGATTCTTTTTAAGTGACAATATTTTATGCCATTGTAAAATAATCTGCTAATCTAAACTAATTTTCTGTGGATTATTCCTAATTTTCTATGGACCGTCTCCAAGACCTAACCAGAGTAACACCTTTCTCATCTAGAATCACAAGGCTGTCTACAGCTACTTTCTTGTTGTGTAAGTGAAACTATTAAACCAAAAAGATTAGTGAGTATCTCAAATATATATTTTATTTTAAAAAATCCTTCAAGTCATTCAGACGTTGGGATTTTATAGCATTGTTTTACCTGAGAGTCCCTTTTAGGAAATACTAATAACCAAGAAATTAATTTCTAAATAATGTGAGGAAAAGCCTGTTTAAAAAAAAAAATCATTGTAACTATTATTCACTTAAAAAGGAAATATTAAATCAATTTTGTCAGACATTTTTAATAAAAACTTAATGACAAAAAAGTCTCACTTCAATGAGTCAAGAAGCCTCTAGTATGCAAATAATCTTAGAAAGAAGATACTAGTAGAGTTGATGAGATTAGCTTCAGCACTTAAATGGCTGTTTATTATCTCTAAACTAATGAATGGGTTAAAATGTATAATTTCTCAAGCTATTTGTAATATTTGCTACAACAATTAGCTAAGCCACAGCACTTTCCAGCTTTGCCATGAAAAATTATTGTCGCAGGATCTCCAAGACCCTAGTGTAAGTTTCTGTCCCTTAGTTTAATTTTTCTTACCCCCTCTGCTCCAATAATTGCAGATTATACTAAGAGACAACAGTGTAGACTTACTTGGTCATAGAACACCATACATCTTTACAACAGCAAATGAAGGACAGTTTGTACAACTAAAGGCATCTGGGTAGACAAACTTGAAATTTTCTGATCGACTTTGTAAACTAAAATACTAAGGTCATTACCCTCTATTTCTTTGAAAATTGTGGCGTCCAGGGGGCTATCCTTTCATGGTTTTGTTCAAAAATACAATCTCTAGTGAAATTAATGTAACGAGCACAGCAATGCAAGTCCATTCAGTTTGGAAACACTTTGTCTATTAACAAAATACCTTATTTAATTACTGAAAAAATTACTTTACAATTATATAAACCACTGCAAAATTCTATTTAAACTTCTATGAAAATTTGCTTCAACTGTCTTTGTCCTTTCCTGTAGCTCTTAGTAATTTTTCAGAGATATTTTAAGATTTAGACATGCATCATAATGGTTAAGCCATTACAGTTTTGTCACAAGCAAAATTTTCCCTTCTGGTCAAAGTCTGAACATTTCAGAGGTGCCAAACCTGATGTGATCAGCCAAGTGAGAAAGGGACATCTTAAGGGCATACAAAATTGACAGCTGCTTAGACACAATTAAGTGCCTATATCTTTTGGATGAATGGTCAGTCCAACCACTGTAAAATTTTCTAGATCCAATTCACAGCCCTTAATAAAATATTATGACCGTTGCTTGGCACAATCTATTAAATTTAACATAGCAGTTGTTTTGGATATTTACCATGTATTGAGAGATTTTATTTTTCCAAACACAAGTATCCATCCAGATTCCAACATTAATAGACTGGATATGAAACACCAAACCTTTAGCAGAAAATCATGACAGAGTTAAAAAATATCACTGAAGAACAAAACACTTTGCCACAACTTTGCAGACCAAAAGCCCAGAAGTGTATGACCTAGATTTTTACAACTGCTGGTCATTTTTGAATCTTTAGTTACCTGCATGCTTGACTCCAGGCAGCCTGATTTTCAGATACTACATTATGTTTCACTATTTGCAGTGCAAACTCTTTTACCAGTTAGTAAATTCAAAATCCCAGAATGAAGGCACTCAGTTCCACTAATCCCTTTCTAAGATCCTGGTCAGATGGTGAACCCCATATAAAATCAAATCTATTTAGAGATGCGATTTTTTTTCTTTAACTGATAATTTGCAGCCATGCAATGCAAAAGAAAAACAAACCCAGTAGCTCTCTAAGAATTGTTGAATTATTTTTATCATCCCACTTAGCACATATTAAAAAATAAAAATGTCATCACTTCAGACAGAAACAGCTTGTCTTTTTTCTGGTTGTAATTATCAGGCTGGTCGATCTAATTCTGTGTGGCAGGTTCAGTTGAAACCGG
>VWYI01008820.1:0-51441 GCA_013399455.1 Anthoscopus minutus
AATCCCCTGTGGATATTTTTAGCAATGAAAAAATTGTGGAATATGTGTCTAATGTAATTCCTCAAACTCTCTGACAGAAGTTGTGGCTATTCAGCTTAAGCTGGGCTGACCCAGCCTGTGTTACCTTTCCACTATGCTTGCTAAGCTTTTTGACCTGGCTCTCCACACATAGAAACTGATGAGTTAAAATAACCTTGGGGAATAGGGGAGTATGGGAGATCACCCCAGAAGACCAATAGGTGCAGTAATGCAAATGCCCATACTCACGCTGAGGAGGTGATTATCATGCAGATCAGAGTTTAGCTGGACTGCTAAAACCAGCTGCAGCAATTTGTAGGGGGATGGTCTGTGATCTTGTGGAAACCTGCTACCTAACGTTTCTATGACTTCTCCCATCTTGACATCAGTTACTGGACTGTCTTCCTGTTTCTTAACAGAAGTTGACTTCTATTAGGATTCTTCTCCGAACAGCCTTTTGCTTTGGGAACTCCTGGGGCCCCTGGTATGACTCTCAGATTAGGAGAAGGGATAGTGCTTTGAGAAAGCCAAAGATTCCAGTAAAAGGAACTCTCTGCCCTGTGTGTTGAAACTCAGGCCATGCAACCACCAGGACATCCGGCACAGAGTCAGGCTCTGAAGTGATGAGCCAGATAGAGGAGTATGTTGATATTGTTGATCACTCACAACAGTGGAAAAAAAATTTCTGCAAAACAAAGGAATGTGGGCAATGCTGAATGTACATCAAAAAATTATCGTGTTTAATTATCTCTGACAGCAGGGAACAAATGAAAAAAATTCTCAACAGATGATGAAATCTAGAGTTAGTGGTCTAAACTGCAATTGCTCCGCTGACTTCACTCCATGTTATACTAGCCAGCTTTCCAAACAACTGTGTTAAAAATGTTAATAGCATAATTAAAATCAAAGCACATGGCCAAGAGAAAACCATAACAGCGTTTTTGTTTTCTTCTCTCTCTTTCTCTTCCTCTAAAATGTTGGAATGTGAAATCTGATTAAAAACTGAGCACCGTATTTAATTTTAGCACTCTCTGTGGATAAAGTTTAATTAAAACCATCAATACAATGTATACAGCACTCAGAGGCCCTGAAATAAGTAGGAGTCAGGGTGCTTCAGAGATGGTGTTCTGAGGAGCTCTTCAGCTCTATCATCAGAGATGGCCATTTCCACCCACATCAGCCCTGTGTTGTAAATACTGGCATACACCTCAGTGCTCCCATTGCTCTGCAGTTCTCAGAGCTGGACCTGTCTCAAAAGCATTGCTTCAAGTACAAACAGATCTCACAGCGTATTAAGTGTTCTTAGACGTGGCTGTATTCTCAACCTTTCAGTGACTTACCAGGATGTCATACCCAAATCAGGCATGGCGCCTGCCTAGTCCTTGAGAAAGGACATTGCAGAAGCTCCTGATAATGGTTTTTAGAGGGATTTTCTTGAAATGTTTTCATAACTTCTTTTTAAAATTAGCCCAAGCAGGATAAAATTTAAAACAGTCTTTCCTTACCACTTTTAAATGACTCTCCTGTCTGTGTTTTGGGAAATGGTGCAACACCATCGAGGTAGATCAGGTATTATTATGTTCTCAGCAATACTTTTTATACACAATTGTGCTTTCCCAGTGTTCAAAGGCATGGAGAACTAAAAAGTCAAGAGCCTTTTTTTCATTAGCAGTACATGCAACTGAGTGTAACCTGACTGTATTCTTATTGCACAAAGAAATTTAATCTAAATGATTCAAACAATAATTAAAAAAGATGCATGGAATATTTAATGCACCAGCCAATGAAGTTAACATAAAAAAAAATTCCAGATAGCCAAACAGCAGTGAGCAGCTAATTACATGATAGCTAAAATAGTAGTGAGACTCCCTGCTTTTTTATAAATTTATGCCTGATTGAATAACAAAGTATACTACAAGATGGATAATGTGTGCACACTTAAACCACTGTGATCAGATGAATTGAAGGACTAAATGGTGTTGGTTGACATTTTATGGATAGGATAGCCCCAAGCCCTGATTCAAACACACATGCCTGCAAAAATGGTAGCCTTCCTCCATTTCCAGGGCTTTCAGGTATGATTTATACAGTTGCAAGCTAAGCAACCATATACATGCTGCTCCTTGGATGCCCCAGTGCATCCAGTACATGACTGGGCCTGTATTCCTGGCTGCACTTCAGGGTAAGAGAATCACCAATAAATCAAGACAAGCAGCATTTCCTAATTATCTTTCCTAGGTGACAAACTGACTTGGATGTACATACTGCAGATTTGCTGCATACTCAGAAAACACGTCAGAAACTGAAAGCAGTCTAGAACCACAAAAATGCTTTTTCTCCACACCAAAAAGATTTTGTTACCTGTTGCAATAGTGGAAATTTGCTCTAATCTTCTTGACTGGCTACCCTTGGTACTGAATTTTTTAAACAGATTTTTCTAATTTCTCTGTTAAGGAGGCATGCTAACAGTATTAGAAAAATAAGTATATTTTTGTATACAATTCAGACTGATTCAAAGGTCATTTCAAATGAGCCTGAACAGTCTTATGCTTTGGGAGTTTGCATCGTTCAAGAGAATTTTGTAAGAATCAGTGTAAGTGCATCCATGCTACTGGTAAATATAATTTAGCTTTTCAAAGGAGAAATTTAAGATATTTTAGAGCAGTAGAAATTGAAAAGTACAATGCAGTCAGAGAGTTTTCTTTTTTGTAGTCAAGAAGTCATTCATGTCAGTAACATTTGAATTAGTTATTACCATTTTCTTAATCAAGACTTTTTGAGGGACATTTTTCTCTGAGTATGTGGGCTAAAAAATTCCAGACACCACCTAGGGTGATTAGTAGCAAGGAAAAAAGTCAGTGGGAAGTCACTGAACCAGTAAATGGCTTAGAGTATTTGATTTTGGTTATTGGGCTCACCAGCTGTAAAAATGATTGAAAATAGCTATAATACACTTCATGGTTTATTTTCTTCTTTCTGTGAAAGCATTGAAAGCAAAATATAAACTCAAATGATTGCTCAGACACTGAAAAAAAAGTTAGACTTCTTCCTGGAAATAAGCATCTCCTGATGTGGCTGTTACAGGTGACTTCTCCCTCTGCACCCCTGAAAGCTGTCTCAAAGATCCCTTTATGAAGGAGACCACAAGTAATACTGTGAAACATTCCTGCTCTCCAGCTCTCCTGGTTTACAGTCTCTGTAAACAAACATTAACTCAGATCAGAGAGTGTGGATTCAAGATAACCCCTTCTGCAAACAGTGTGTGACTTCTAAAGCTAACACAGCAAGTATGTTGTCCCTTTCCCTGGACCTTTTGCTGGGGCAGAGGGAGTCTCCTCATAACTCAGCAGTCAAAGGATTCTTTGATGTGTTTCAGCCCCTGTGCTGAGATCCCTGCTCGGTGGCATGGGAGTGTTTAGGAGCTCCAGCTTTGTGAGGCTGGAGTGTCGGGTCAGGCTGAGACATGATTTGCAAAGTTTGCCAAGACTGTGTCTGATCTCAGAGTGCCTGTGGAACAACCAAAATAGTGCATCTGATGTACTGACGTGCACATAACACTGGAATGGTGAGTGTCTTTGATTGCATAAAGGGGTACTTTGCAGACTCCTGTGCCTGTGACTCAGAAGAGATACTTTCCAAATGTCTGGGGTTTATTCTATTAGAAGAAAAAAAAAATAAAAAAGCAAACATTTTCCTTTTTAAAGTCCAAAGGAACATTTCACAATAAAAAATACTTTTTATTTTTTTAAAACCAGCTCACACTGGTATTTTTAATGTGTCTCTGAGCTCCTGATTAAGAGCCTAATCCATCTTTTTTAGAAAGTGGGGAGTCTTTGACTGTTTTGAAAACAAATATATCTACAGAGCTATTTCTAGCTCAGAAAATGCAAAATTCTTGAATGGGGTATATTCTTAAAAGAACCCCTATGATTTAGTTATGTATATCCTTGTATTTTACTTCACAATAGTTCTTGTTGCTTTTCTTTTATAGAAGAATCTTTTAGGTGTTGTTTTTTTTCTGTTTACCGTTTTCATTCTTAATGAGGATTTTAAATTATGAGGGGATTAAACTAGGAAAAACCTAGTCCCTAAGCAGGAATCTAAAATTTGATACTTTTATCCATGCATAAGTTACTTATATTAAATAGGAATGACCTGATTTTCCCTGTAATACCAGCATTGCAGAGAATAACTAAAATTATGGAGAGAAGTGAAGATTAAAACCCAATTAAAAAAAAATCAATTTGTCTAAATAAACAAATAGTTAGAAAACAGTTATTTGTGGGTGAGTATTTTTAAAACCACTATAAAGAGAGGATAATTTGGAGTGTCACAAGCAAGAAGATCTTTAAACTGTTGCTAGTGGTGTCATCTTAGTCCTCTACCTTTGTTTTAGTCCAGGCATTAGCACTCAGGATTCATCACAATTTTCTGCTTACTGTACCCTAAGTTCATCAGAGCTTGGGAACTCCAGCCCAGAGCCTCCATCATCTAGTACAGGCAATTTTAAAGATGAAAATGAACAAGATGTTCTTTTAAATTGAGTGCAAGTGGTTTGATGTCTGTGAAATTATTATTTCAAAGATTATTTTCCCTCACATGACCACCTACTTCTATCCAAGTACCCTGATATTCCATCCCAAGTATTCTATGCCTATTTTCATTAAACAAGAAAGTTTGGACAAAACCAGAAAGATGTATTTTCCTAAGAAGGATCCATAAACTTGCAGAGTTGAAAATAGAACATTCCATACATGACCCCTTATGTCGCTGGGTTTGAGTCTTCCTGGACTTAGGATTCCTAAATTCCTGTGTTAACACAGTTCTAGCTGTATATTGCTTTGGAGTATATGTCCATGATCATATTATCCTCATTGGTTTGTCCCTGCCACCTTCTGCAGGACACCTGTTGGGGTAGCTGCAAATTTTTCAAAGCTGCCACTCAGAGCAGCCTTGAAAATGCCAAGGCTTTGCTCAGAACCTTCTTGCTGCAAAAGCTGGCAGTCCTGTGAAAGTGAAACCGTATTTACTAGGTGGTATTAAGTGTGTTTACTTCTCAGAGCCAAAAATCTTCTTAACTCTCAAATCATATCAAATCTGAGATTATATCAATGCAATCTCCTCACATAAACACTTTGAAACACACCAGGCTGCAGCAGCCTACTAGTTCTGCAAAGTACTGAAACTGTTTTTTTTTATTTAGAAAATTGCACAAAGCTTCCTTTTTTTCCTTTCAATTGGCAAATCTTCCTGGTGAGTTGAACTTACTTGCTTCAGTTCTGTGCAGTAGGTGAGAGAATGCTTAAACATCTTGGGAATTGCTACATAAAACTGCTTTATCTTCATTTCTTCCATCTCAAATCCAGCTAAAAGGCAAATGTAAGAAGTTACACACAAGGGCAATTTCAGGATATATACCCAACATCTGCAGTTGTTTCTGCAAAGGCTTTTAATTATCGTCTAGACAAAATAAAAAAACAGCTTGCTTTCTCTTTAAATAAAAACAAACTCTTAAATTTTAAAAAGCTTTATAAGGTCTGACCAAAACTAACAAAAGCTAAGTAACTCCAAGATAAATTTGATTGAATCAGAGCAACTTTGCTCAGTTCATGCTGGTCAAAAGTACACAAGCATGTCACAAGGCAGACAGAATTGACTTCGACATAAAATTTTTAGATTTTTGCTTTTATTTTTTAGAGCTTTTTTTATTTTGGAATAAAGGTGTTGTGATTAATGGGAAGTAGTTCATATGTAATCAACGGAAGGAATAAGTCAGCTTCAGTGATTCAAAGAGCTAATGAGGTCTCTATTTGTATATATATCCATTATGAAGTATTCCAAATGTCTTCACTAGCAATTTCCTACATAATTTAGTTCTTGTATAATTATACAATTAGCAAATTTGACAATATGCTGCCAGATGTTTACAACATTGTGTTACATTCTGTTCACTTTCATTGAAATTTTTCATGGGACCTATGCTGTTCATGAACGAGGAAAAAGGGGACAATATCTTAATTATGGGGGAAAACAATTTGAAGTGCTTTAGATGATATAGCACCTCTTTATATCTGAAAAAAATTAGTGTGTACTGGTGGTGACTTCATTATCTTCAGATCAAAACTAACACATTCAATGTGGAGAATCTGGCTCCAGTATTAGCTAATCCCAGCTTTTGTCAGTTTTCTTTAAATGGATATATCCTCCAAACAAAAACTTACATAGACTGTGGTGTGGGAATTCTCTTATGAGTGAAATATTCTAAATACAGAATAACCATATACAGCACTCACATGGTGGAATTACAACCTTGGCATTGACATAAGCTATTTTTTATCCAAGGGATCTCCCACTGCAGAGCTGACTGTGGTTATGACCCAAAGCTTTGTCCTTGTGCAACCACTCATCTATATCTAGCAGGAATAAGCTGACCATTTGCAAACAAAGGGTATTAGCTGCTCAGGCTGCACATTTGCCATAAAACAGTTTGCCAGCACTAACACCATCATGCAGCACACCTCGAGTGAAATTCTGCAGCATGACTTCTCTTACCTAGCTTACATTAGTAGTTGGATTGAGTCATGCTTTCAGGGAAGAAGTACGTGCAAATTTCCTGATTAATTTTTATCTAGGTTTCCCCTTTGCCCAGCTGCCATTCACAGAGGAACATTCCTCTTCCCCAAATACAATGGTGCTTTAAACTTGGACTGGCTGGCCTGGTTTGGGGTGTAAATTAGAGTTTAGGTACTAATTTCATAGAGCAGAATAATTTTCAGTGAAAAAAAACTAATTGGGACATATAGATGTCCACAGTGACCTGCTGCTGTTTTGTCTGAATAATCATAAAATAGTTGAGTTTGGAATGGACCTTTGGACATCCTCAAGTCCAAAGTCCTCTGTTCAGATCAAGATCAGCTAGTGAAAGTTGTTCAGGGTTGTGTCCATTTTGTTCTCAATATTTTCAGTCAGAGGTTTCAATTTGTGGCTATTACTTGAAGTTCTGCCACTGTGGCTCTGTCACCTTCACTACCACCATCAGGTATTTGCATACACTGTGACTGGATTCTCTCCTTGGTCTGCTCTTTTCCAGACTGAACATTCCCAGCACTCCCAACCACTCCTTGTAAGAAGAGAGGCTACAGGAGAGATTCTCTACTATCTTAGTGATATCTGTGGCCTTTTGTGGTACTAGCTCCATGTTCCTCTTATATTTGATTGAGCACACCTGATGTGGTCTCACCAAGTGCTGGTTAGAGGGAAAGGATCATTTCCCTCAGTCTGCTGGAGATGCACTTCCTACTGCAGCCCAGGAGGCTGTTGGCATTCTTCGCTGTGAGGATGCGTTGCAGGCTTATATTAAAAAAAATTGGACATGAGAAAGGCTGAGGTCTTTACTAAGCAAATACATTGCAGATTTTAAAGCCACTTATTTTGCTGTAGAAGTGATGTTCCCAGAAGTTTTACCAGTATCATGTAGATTTCACAAGCATTAATGTGTGATCTTTTTGCAGCACAATTATTCATGCCTTAGTTTGGCTACTTTGGTGGCTATCTACCTAACAATCCAACCCTGGAGTCATCAGGTTGTCTTCTATACTAATGTGTATAAAAGAAGAGGAGGAGCACTAAAAAACAAACCCAAAACAAAAAAAAAACCCAAACAAAACAAAGAAAGGCTAAATCTGTTCTTTATCTGTCTCTATATGGTGCTGCTCCTTTGTTCTTCCTGAGGATGAGGCCGTGCAAATAAGCATGGTTCTGTGTGTGCAAATTTCACAACCATTTAGCAGTAAATTGTGTAGAGATACAGATTTTAATAGTATTTACATGCCAACCTGAGTTTTTAATGCCTAACTAGTGTTAAACAGCTGGGGTTTTTTCTGTCTCTTTTGTTTTTCCTCCAGTTTTCTATCTTTAGAATTCGGACCACTCTATGGTCCTTACCAAAGGAGAGCAAATCAGAAACTTGTAAACAGCTTTGAGCAACATAGATGTAAACATCTTTTTTGTTTACACTTTTTGGACTCCATATTGTTCTTAAAAAAATACTTTGTCAAGTAAGGTTTCACTCTAGTGCCAGGATTTAATCTTATTACTTAAAATCTCTGTTGGATTTTACAAACTTCTGTAATTAAAACTATTCGAAGTTTTCCCTCAGGACAAACTGAAAAAGATCTTTAGAGTTTAATCCATTATTTTTATTGATATTCCTTAAATCTCTTGAAGGTACTTTGCTTTTAAGGGATGTTTGTTTTTATACACAAATACCACAGAAGGGCTTTAATTATATTTTAATTAGTATGTGTGTTTTACCGTTTTTAATATTTAATACACCTAATTAATTTATAGAATGGTAAGCCTTTAACCCATTTTAACTAGTCACTCTATGTGATAAAGATAGGAGTTTATTAAAAAGGCATTGAACTCATCCTTCCCCTACTAATTTTCATTAGGAGGATCACTCCTCTGCTCTGGAAAGTCAAACCCTTTGGACTTTCTTTCAGATTATGTGAAATCAACACATTATGAAGCCCTAAAACTGGAGGTCTAAGTTCTTATGCTGCAGCAATTAAAGTCAACCTATCCCATATGCTGCCGTCTATATTAAATATTTATCTTTCTGATTTTTTAAAATTTGTGTGTGTTTTTGATTTGACTGATATTTACATTGCTTTTCAGAGTGATCTTTGTCAGAAATGTGAGCAAAAATTTCTCATTATTTTAATTTCCGTGTATTGAGAACTTTTCTCCTAGCTCATTTTACTCCATGTCTTCCCATTGCACTACCTCCTCCACAGTGTGACATTTTTAGTATATTTTACATCTAGTTTCCTTGTTTGTGGACCAGTGAATATCCTCCCACTGTGCTGTCTTTGCACTCTGCTATGCTGAACTAACAATTTTTCAGGGGTACACTCCCCTCTGTAGAATTTCTGATAATATCGTGGCCATTTTTCACTATGTTCGCTTGGATTGATGGTATATTTTGAAAGAAAGTTACTTCTTTATGCTGTTACTGAAATTAATATTTTTTTATTCTTAAAACTTTGGAAGAAATGAATGTTAATCTGGCCATGCTATTAAATAATTCTTTTTATGGACACACTGTTATTTGTCAATTTTCATTACACTAAGCAAACTGAAAGTCTAATATTGCTGAGTTTTGCATGTCTCTTTCAGAGCAAAATAATTAATTCAAAATACTTCGCTTCACCTTAGGCTATTTTGTCTAGGGAATTTATGGTGGTAAAATTTATGACATTGAGCCATCATTCTGCTCAGGACTCCAAATGTGAGTATGTTTTTGGCAATTGGAACAAAAAGACTAATGGAGTCATGCATTTTATAATGTATCCATCCCTGTTAGTATACAAGTAGCAATCCTATATTTGATGCTACTTTTCTTATTGTTTTGATGAAGATTGTGCCATACCTGTAACCAAAATCCAATTTTTAATCTCTCATGGTCCTTAACCTTCCTCGTTTTCTCATAAGACTGTTGTAGAGCTCTTCAAGGATCCAGATATTGTAAAATTGCTTTAAAACTTATTTATCCTAGCTACTCTTTCTTTGTGCCACAATCTGCAATTTTACATTTACAAGCGCATTAAAACTGGTAGAAATTTATTTCATAATTATGGTATCTCATTTCTATGGGGTATCAGCTCTTCCCAGATAGATACCTGAGATTTAAAAAAAACTGTGATAAACATAGATATCTGTTTCATTCCCCATCTAAGTAAGTATGTTTCCTGTATAACATTTTCTGTATATGCCTAAATTAGACAGTGATGCTTTCAACTAGACTGAGTTAGCCTAGCACTGAAGGGTATTAAGTAAAGAAATGTGAACTCATTAAATAATTCAGTAGAGAAATCCTCACAGGTAGCTGTCACATCCTCTGTAAGTTCAGACTGTGGCTTATAATTTAAAAGGTTTTTTTCCTAAAGGGCTGCAAATCCTCAATGAAAAATAGCCCCAGTGAAACTAAGGGCAATTTGTTTTCATTTCAAGTCACAGGGCCATATACTATTTTAGGTTGGAAGCGACTTTAAAGGACATATACCTCCAACCCCCCTGCCATAGGCAAGGATACATTCCAACTAGACCAGGCTGCTCAAAGCCCCATACAACCCTACCTTGAACACTTCCAGGGATGGGGCATCACCACTTCCTTGGGCAGTTGATTCCAGTGCCTCGCTTGAGTAAAGAATTTCTTCTTAAAATCTAATCTAAACCTCCCCTCTTTCTGCTTAAAGCCATTACCCCTTGCCTCATCACTGCTTGCCCTTGTAAAAAGCCTCTCTCCAGCTCTCTTGTAGCCTCCTTTAGGTACTGGAAGGTGCTGTAAGGATGGACAACTTACAAACTCTCAGTCTGTCTTCATAGGTGAGGTGCTTCATCCCTCTAATCATCTTCATGGTGCTCCTCTGGACTTGCTCCAGCAGGTCCATGTCCTTATGCTGGGGGCCCCAGCACTGGATGCAGCACTGCCAGTGTGATATCATGAGAGTGGAGCAGAGGGAGAGAATTACCTGCTGCCCACGCTTCTGTTGAGGGAGCCCAGGACTGGCTTTCTGGGCTCCAAGCATGCACTCAGGACATGTTTGGCTTCTTGTCAACCACATCCCCCAAGTCCTTCTCCTCAGGGCTGCTCTCAATCCATTCTCTGCCCAGCCTGTGTGCTTGGGATTACCCTGACCCATGTGCAGGACCCTGCACTTGGCCTTGTTGAACTTCAGGAGGTTCACACAGTCCCACCTCTCAAGCCTGTGCAGGTGCTTCTGGATGGCATCTCTTCCCTCCAGTGTGTCAACTGCACCACGCAGCTCAGTGTCACCAGCAAACTTGCTGAGGGTGCTCTCAGTCCCGCTGTCCTTGTCACCAACAAGGATGTTAAACTGTGCTGGCCCCAGTACCAACCTCTCAAGAATATCCACTCCTCACTGGTCTCCACTTGGACACTGAGCTGCTGTGGGTCCCCAGGTCTTCTTTTATTCCATTTATAAAAAGTGGGATTATATCAGTATGTCATTATTTTCTAATGGAACTGAACTCTAACAGAAAACTCTGTTTTTTCTTAGACTGGAAAACCAGGGCCTTGTTGTCATTTACACTTGAATGCCTTTGTGTTACTCTAATAGTCTAACACACTGAGATTGGATAGGAACAAAGGCTTCAGGAGATTATAAAGAATATTAGTACTTTCTAAAGCATTGCGAAACAATTAGAAAATTTCTCCTTGCAAAATGTAGTCTATCAAAGTGGCTTAAAACAGTAACTTATTTTAGAGCAATGAAAAGTTGAGTCAGAATAAGTATGCCTTTACTGTATCTAAATAGAGAGAATATAAGTAAAATGAAGGACATTTGGAAAATTCTCCAGGTTCATCTTTGAAAATGCATTTACATCTACATCTAAGTGTAGATGTTGAACATCTAACTTTTTTTAAAAACCTCAAAATCTCCTTTTTAGACTGTATTTGAGAGAGGGAAGCAAACCAAAATACTGATTGATAAATGAGTTAAAAAGAAAAATGTTTTCTATTAAAAATATTTTACATCCAAATGATTGGGCGTTTTCATAGTTGAAGATTCCTGTTTCTGCTGTCACAAAATGGCATCTGAGCTCTCTAGTTCTGCAAGACTAAATATTACTCATTGTCAGCATCAGGCCAGAGTTATTATCTCAGGGAAATTTTGTATTTGGGGGAAACTAGAAAGCATTTTTGTGGCATGCTAATGTTTGAAAAACAATGGTTTAGAATTGCTTAGAGGAGTGGAATGTCAGAAGTAGTCTGAGAGAAAATGGATTTGTTGGCAGAAGACAGGCAAAGTGGTCAAAGCCATGTGCAGTTGGTGACATGGCTTTTTGACCATGTTGTACTGTTGTACTGTACCTAGCACACTTGTGAATTTAGTTCATGTGCAGCAATACGGAACTGTCTTTGTAGGCTGTCCAATTCCATTTTGAGTGTTGATTGCCATAGCCAGCAGCCAGATGTTAAATTCCTGCAATACTATTGACATAGCTAGAAAAATGTCAAACTTTAAGGCTAACAAAAAATTTGAATTCTCAAATAATCAGAGAATAAGAGCTCAATGGATTCAATTTCTTTTTAATGAAGCTATTTAAAAATGAGAGTCAGATTGTGGAATTGCCTTCATCCCTCCTTCTCTGAGTGTCTTTCAGGTGTGTACCTCACCTCCTTCATCTGTAACTGGTCCTTGTAGGACCATCCCTGTGGCAGGAGCTCATACCCCTCTTTTGCTACAAGCGTTATAGAACTTGTATTTAACTCCAATGCAGTCATAATCTTTCTGGTTGAACGTGCCATTTTAGTGCTGAAGATGTTAAACAAATGCACTATGAATAAAAAATGAAAATCAACTCAAAACCAAAGTTGTATATTATACGAACATTGTAGGACAATATACAGATATGTATATAGAACACTATGTACACCGTTCTTGCAGAATGGCTTCCACAGGACATTCTTAAACAAAAATGTTGCATTGTAGGAGTGATGTTTACACCAGGTGCAATAATTTCTGTAATAGATGTTTCATTTTCACCTACTAAAAATGCTAAAATAATAACTTTTTTTTTACTAATTTTTAATTTTTTTCAAGGTCAATAACCTTAGAATATTTAGAAGTTTTATGTACAGGAAATCATATTTGATTTACTGATACCTCTGAACGTACTCATCAGTTTTCTCTTGTTATCACATTAGAGTACAATCCTTGCTTCACATTTATGGTGCACATAAAACCTTATTCCATTTATCATTCTTGACTCACATCTGCTTGTACTTCCTTAGAATGAGCTGTTTTCAGCTAAAAATAGCTCTTGGCTGTAGATATTTTTATTTTTCAGTAAAATTTAATATTTTTATTTGGGAAATAAATCCATGTCTTCAAGACATGGATTATTTAATTTTTTGTAACTCACTGCAAATCATTATGACGTGCTAAACCCACAGATATTTTGAATGCCCAGCACAAGCATCTGTGGTTAAAAATTACTTATTTTCCAGCAAACAGAGGTCACTTGGTGCCTGCAAGTGTTATAAACACTTTGTTAGTATTTGCTTAGAAGCACAACCTTTTCAACATTGTGTGTTTTCTTAGCACTTGCATTTGGTCTGTTTGTTTATTTATTTTTCTGGAAAATTGAAAGCTAATATAGGTCACTATTTATGAGCCTTTGAAAGATTAACATTTCAGCTTTGTACTGTTCATTATGGAATGGCACAGTTGATGCGTCTTGATGACTGGAAGAGCTGGAACAGAGGCTAGATGGAGTTAAGGACAATAAAGGATATTTTTTGAGGCCTTCAAAGGCCACAACCGGACACTACCAGTGTTACAAACAGGAACTCTGCCTGGATGGCCCCAAAATGGAGGCAAAAAGGGAGGGCCCAGTCCCAAGACCACACATTTTATATGTTTGGGTCCATTTGCATACAGGAGTCCCACTTGNTTTGGAAAAAATTTCTTAGAGTCCCAAATGGAGTAGGCTTGTTGTGTCTTCATCACCCAGTGAAAAGAACCTGAACAAAAGCCACACACCAATGCAGAATAGAAAACTCAAAAGTCCAAGGCATCAATCAAGGTTCCAACACACATATATGCAGCATTTCTGATGAACAGGAGTACAGGAGTACAGGATACTTGCAAGGTATTACCAGAATTAAGTTTTAGTCTTCTTATGAGTGGGCATATGCACATCATTTTTGTCATAGGACAACAAGTATTTTTCTTCAGAAGCTTCCTGTCTCATTCACAGTAAAACCTAACTGATCTTCATTTAACAAGATTATTATGTCAATTTTTCTCTTTACAGTTGAATGGATGGCCCCACATTATTTTAGTGTCTTCTGTGGTTGTTTTCATGGTGCATTTCTCCTTATGTCCACAATTGTAGTCCTGGAATGTCTCATTGGTTTTCACAATATCTCAGTAAGAGGGAAGGAGAGTATTATCAAGTAAACAAAACTGAAATGTGAATATGTAACAATTAAAAGCTTCCATTCTATATGAGCACAGTGTTTGAGAACATGTGCTTTTATTTCTCCTACAGATGAATCTAGTAGTCATCTGACATGGGGGAAAGTAGTCTCTTTGTACAACAGAATGTAAATACAGAAATTTTATATTCTACCATCTTGATACCAACATTGTTTACTAACATTTTTCTGATAAATGTGTTCAGAAATCCAGGAAAAAGTAGTATTCAGAGGCCAGAGTTCCAGTCTGCATCTTATACAGGAGCATCCTTCAAAAGATATTTGCTTTTCTATCCAGTTTTTTCTAGCTTCAACTCTGCTGCTCATCTCCTTCTGACTGTCTTTGTTGTAGTCTTGTCTCCCCTACTACAACTTGTCATTCAGCTCCATTCCTCTCATTTAAGCAGACACAGTTTCTGCTTTCCAGTTTTTTCATTTCAGTCTCATTTTCATCATAGTCTTGGTCATATATTTCTCAGGCAAATCCAAGTCTCTGTTCTGGGCCTGGTCACTACTATCTGATCTCATTATGTCATATACTGCCTCCCCCTGAAACTCCCGGCTAATTTTAACATCACTTCCAAATTCTTGTCCTGTGTTTCTCACCCAGTTTTAATGTTGATCTCTCTTGCCAGTTTGCATTCAGATGCCATGCAGTGACTATCCACCTTTGCAGTGTCAGGTCCTGCAGGGATGAAGGTGCCCAGAGCAGCGAGAGGAGAGTGCTGTACTGGGAAGTGTGTCTGCTCAGCTAGGCATTCCAACTCAGGAAATAGGAATGATGCATTTTTATTTTGCCTTGGGAGAAGTTGTCTAATTCCATTAAAAGTCATAATAAAAGGATCTCCTAAAAGAAACCAGGATAAATGAGAGTTTAAGTTCCCTGGCTCTGTCTTTCTGTGACCTCTCAGGCAGCAAGGTTCAACCATGCTTTTCCTGGGTCTAGTAGGGAAGGGGAGGGCAAGAAATGCCTCCTGCCTCTCATGAATGTCAGACACGGTGTTGTGAAGGAACTGCTGCAGTAGGAGAAGCTGGAGTGGGAGGCCCTTCCTATGCACAGGTCTTAATTCTCTGGTTTGCCTTCCTTGTAGCAGCCTTTCCTGGGTACAGCCTGTGAGGAGCGTTGAGGAATGCTCTGGCCTGTGCAGGGGATAGGGGTCTGTGAGGAGCGTGGCCACGTTGGTGACCTGACTTTTTTTGTCATGGTAGAGACACCTACCTCTTGTTCTGCTGTCTGAAGGCCACGCCAGCCCCTCAGCCAGAACCTTTGCCACCCATTTGTCTCGTATGTCTGGAATGGAGGGATCATGTCAGCTGACCAGAGAGATGTGTGGTTTGGGCAGGAGAGGCCAAAGCCACGCTCACCCCATTCTCTGTGACCCCATCCATGCTCCTTCCCAGCCTCACTTCTCTCTGCTCAAACCTGTGCTGCCTCTCTGCTCACCAGACCCTTGAGGTGATGGCAGAACCAGAGCACTGGTGCCATCAGACAGACCCTGCAGATGACAGCTTTTCTGCAGATACACCTAAGTGGTGTCAGATTTTTTAAAATAAAATGGAAATTATGCGTAATTTACGCTGCTGGTTTTCAAACCATAGGAGCTTCTAAATATATTACAATAGAGAGAAGAAAACTTCAAAGTCCTAGGAGAAAGCAGAAGTCAGATAATAACTGCAGGGAAGGGGAGAACAATTCCCTGATGAGGAAATCACAACAAATCAATAAACTGCTATTTTTATTTCTCACAGTTTGGGGATGAAAGATGCAGAACTTCAAGAATTACCAGTGTAAAAGCTCTTTAGGAGTTGTCTCAAAGGAGGAGGAAGTTTCAAGTGTCTGCTTTTATCAATCATGCAAGGTTTTACTCAGTGTTTCTGGCACTTCCAAGCCTCCCAATCATGTGTGCATGCTTGGCTGAGTGATACAGGTCAAGTGCCATGCAACAGTTTTAAATTTAGTGATTCCCAAAACACAATTGTGTTGATGAGGTAACCAGCATAATGATGTGCTTTGTCATTTTATAGAGTAATTTTGAAAAGATTAAAAAATTTGGAAGACACAGTAAGGCATGAATGTTTGGCAAGAATTTCATAGATCTATCAGTAAGGCAATGAGACAAATTGAATCTGTTTCCAAGGGTTTTTTTTGTTTTGGTTTTTATTTTCAAGTGCTGCTCAAATATGCAAGATTAACAACTTTTCAGAAACCGAAGTTCTTTATTACTGAACATATATTGAACCATTCTGGACCCAAAATTGTAGTTTAATTTTTCTTTGTTGAACTATACTGTAGTTAAAGAAACTGCCCTTGGTTTGACAAGCTTGAGGCGTTGACCTGTGGGGCATTAAATGAATAAATAAACTATTGCTAAGGTTACCAAACACTGTACTTGAGTAAACAGATGCTTCCAAGAGCCATAACTCACATACAGTTTAAAAAAAACAGTATTGCTCAAATCATGTGAGTACTTGATAATCTCAGATTCCTGTTTCAAGTTAAGTGCTGTGGTGGACAACTTTCTGAATTGCATATTTTTTGCCTATTAATGCTTTATTAAGGAATTAAAGTCTGGAAAATGGACCTGTTTGAGATCAACGTATTGCCCAATACTTACACAGATAAACAACATAAATCACAAAATACATTATTTTCTCAAAGGAGGCCTTGGCATATACAGACATCCAGCTTCTTTTGGAATGAATCACACATAGAAGCTGAACTGCTCACTTCAATAGTGACTCATTTTAATACACTTCTTTTTTAGACCCTGCTCAAGAAACAAACAAATTCATCAGCACAAATATGCCCCTTCTGCACGGTTTATTTCAATCACTGTTGGATCTCATCATGTCATGCTTTGTGTGATGGGGGGACCCAGTGCCCGAAAATGGACATAAAGCCATGTGTAGTGTGAATGGAATAAAACTTTTGTCTCCTTTTCAATTCATGCAACAGAGTGTCAAACATTTCTTGTTGTGTGAAAACTTTAAGGAAATGTTAACCTGGCTCGGTAAAGGGACCATCAGCAGCCCTGTGGAAATGAACATGGATTGTTTTGACTATTTCAGTTGAAATGCACTTTGCTATCTGAAGCAATCTACATTGCTTGGTCAGATGTAATATGATTTTTATTCCCCTTAATTGAAAATAGGGGAAATAGGGGAATATAATATCATTAGGCCACTGACAAAACCTCAGGCTCATAATACTTTCTGATGCTGAAATTGGTAGTTTGAAGGTTGTGTCTATGTGGATATTACTATAATCCAAAAAAATGAGAGACTAAGTCAGATATCCAGTCACCTTTCAAATGTTTTCTAAACCAGTCTGGTGTCTGTGAATATACTGTTTTTGCTCTATTTGGCTTAAGCAGCTTGAGTAGGAGAATCTGGTTATAAATTACTATTTACATTTGACATATTTTTCATTTTCTGATAATTTCATTTTTGTGTTTATTTGTAATAAATAACATTTTTATTTAACATAAAATATGTAAGCAACATATGGAAAAATCACGAGTTTGCAGTATTTTACCTCTAAGGTAGTTTTTCATATTAGATAGAAGTCAGAAAATAGTTGAATTATAAGTATTTTCATGTATTTTAGAAAATCTATGAAAAAAGTCTGTTTTTAAGGTAAGTAAGACTCAGTATTGTTTTTATTTCTCAGATACCTTTCACTGAAATCACTCTGTACCATCTCTGTGTATAGAGCCTTACATGATGTTGCAAAGTGCACTCTTGTGGGGTACATAGCTATAAGTAGGAGTAATTTAATTTAATTTTATGCTTATTCATCTAGAAGTGTATCTTGTGTAACATTATCACATTTACTCTTTTTTGTTCCCATTGTAAGCTACCAGTTACTTATCCTTTCAGTGTTTCCCTGTGGAAAAGAATGATTTTCTCTAAATCCATCTTTTCTGCCATATGAAAAGACTTGACCATAGGAGAGGTTGGAGGAAGAGCTGCTTAAAAAGATGGGAGGGGACAGGGTTTCTAGGGTCACTGATTCCTATGCCAAAAGGATTACAGCACAATTTTCTACTTCAAATAAGATGCCTCAAAAAACAGTTTTGGATCATGCTTACTCCATGATTGTATCCCATCTGTTGTGCAATATGGAAATTTCCTGATAGTGACAATACCTGCCAGAAATAATGTCTACTTACAGGGCCTTAAATTTTGGGTGACTGGTGTAATGAAATGCTCCAAAGAATTTCTAGCTTTGGAAAGACTTGCTTGTATATTTTGGTAGTCTGATGAAAATCTGTTAAGTCTAAACTTTATTCATTCTTCTTCCAGGTGACAAGGAAGACATTTTAACTTGCAAGAGGGGAGGAACACAGATTTAAGAATTAACTTCTACAGTTAAAAGATATACTCAGAGGGGTTTTTTTAGGTATGATTGAAGCTGGATCTACCTATATATTTCTTGCCAGCTCACTAACTTAATAACACTTGGCACAGCTAAAAACTATCTTAAATTAAAATGCAGTTATGAGTTTGTGGGAGGTATCAAAGATCAAATAACCCAGAGAATAAAGTCCATTCTCTTTTTCCAAGGTGGTATTTTGCCAGATTATGATGTATATTTTCAGGGTAATACAGAGAGCTGGCCAAATAAAGCTCCCCATAAAAGTACTGCTTGTATACATTGACATTATCAACATATTAAAATAAGACTGAAGGGAAAGTGTTGTGAAAGCATATGTGCCTGAATGTGTCAACAGCCTCCTTTTCCTTTGATGTGCCAACACATATGCCAAACCTTCATTCTACCTGATGTGTCACTGACTGAATCATTGTACTCTCGGTGTATGAAGAAATTGTGAAGAGGATGTTTGTTTTTCTGACTGGGGAGAGAAGTGTGTGATTTCTCTGAGCTTCCTTTGTTGATTTGTCATTCCTCACTCAAGTTGGCTAGGCTTGACATAGCTGAAGGTGACCTGATTTTGATCCTGACAAATTCCATTGACTGTGGTAGAAGGAAGCGCTGCAGAAAGTATATAGTTGAGTGGCAGGACATAATTAATCCAGCCACTCAAGCTAGGTATGCACAATGCCTCATCTTAGAGATAGCACAATTGCAGCCTATAAGCTTGTTCTGTGATATTTTTTCTGCAAGTTTCCAAACGCTTTCATTAAGCGCAATAGAAGTTGCACAGACTACACAGAAGGAGTGGTGACAGTTCATGACTATTTTGCAATCTGATTCCATGGCCTATCTAGCCAAGATCTTTAAAGTCTTCGTTTCAGGGAGTTACTACTAAGACTTGTAATCAGGTATCTGAACACTGTATATTAAAAAAAATTGTCTGATTACTGACAAAGAGGACTGTCTGATTCTAAATACCTTAGGTGCTAGATACTTCCTGATCCAGAGTCACCCTGCTGTGAAAAGCAATTGACAGCAAATAATTGATTAGAAGAATATTAAAAAATTTTTCTAACATGTGCACTTGCAGAAGGTTATTTGCAGCACCTTTTCCCTCCAAAAATTGAAACAAATTACCTGCAACACTGATTTTCTCAAATCTCATGAGCTTTAGATGTGTTCCCACTTTAAAAAATGACACTAAGTGTATTACTGTACTCATCTTTTCCACTGCCATTTTGTTTTGAGTGTGCTCAGTTAACAGATTTTCTCCCTAAAAGCACATCAGTTCATCCAGGTCTGTGCAAATCACTGTAACTTTGCAGTTTATACATTGTGTTCTGTAAGAAAGCCAAATTTTTACACCAAAAATGCGCACATTAGAAAAAAATATCTCCCATGCTAATCCACTGCCTCTTCCAGCTGTGGTTTGTGAGAAACCATCAACGAACATTTTAATTCCAAGAAAAAAAACCCTTGAAATTCCTGGAAAAATCTTGAGAAACTGTAAATCCCTTTCTCGTTTTGCAGAGAAGGAAAAAAAAAGCTTTCCACATGATGCACTGTTTTTGTGGAACACTTTTTTAGTTGCTTAACTTTGCAACACCTTGGAACATGAACTGAACTGCCTTGGTCACAGCTATCAATTGCCTGAGGTGGTAGAAAGGTAAGTGTTGTGACAGTGGTAGTAAACCCCTTTGTGGATAAGTTCCATGGTAAATAATTCTGTTGATGACACAGAACACTGTAGAGAGAATCCTAGTCTTCCTCCAACTCTTTTTCAGCCTTCTGACATATGATCTAATGCTATTCTATCATTCTAAGTAGATGAATGTTCATTATTGCCTCTCGTGGTAGCTTTTCTTTTTTTGTTCTGGAAAATTCCTTGCTTTTACAATTAGAACCTAGGTGTAGTCTGAAATACCCATCCGATTTTTGAGCTGGGTCATCCTGCTCCTTTAAAACAGGTGTTTCAGGTTTTTTCTGCACTTGGGAGAATTTTTATTTCAAATATTCTAGTGAAAAAAGCAAACAAAAAACAATCAACCCAAAAACAAACGAAACCAACCAACCAACCAAACAAAAGAAGTGTGGTTAGAAAAATTTGACACTTGCATCTTTCTCCAGATTTTCAGTCAAATCAGTGGGTAAGAAAGCAGTTCCTTCCAAGCTTTGGGTGCAGGCTTGTAGCTCTTCAATGGAAACTTTCATTATTAAGGGATTATTAAAATATGAAGGGAACGGGGTGGGCTCGTAAACTTGATTTGTGGTAGCAGTATATGTCCTTCATGTAATTTAAAATTCCATCCAAATAAGGACCAGAATCTGTATTCAAGAGAGCAATGCCTTCCAGTCTGATAAGAGTACATGTAAGTGCTTTCATTGAAACAGAGTGGTTCGAGTCCATGCTAAAAATAAAGAATGTCTGTACATGGTTTACTGAATCAAGAGTGGTTTGCTGTGAGATAACCTCAGTACAATTTTATCACTACTATGCAAGTGTTCAGTAGTAGGTAGAAGAGCAGTAGAAAAACTGTTAATAATTTTATTCCCAGACAGATGCAAACTTATCCTCTTACCTGAAGATAATTTCTGCTGGTTTTTTAATAGCTTGAATTTGTAAAAAATATCTCCTCTGTAGCTTTCTGCTGAGAAATTGTTATTCCTTTTTATATTTAATTCAGTGTACATGCTTCCAGTTCTTTCTTTATGCAGAAACTAGGTCTTACTACAATTAATAATTTGTCCCAGATTGTGAAAATTTTTTTTAAACAAGTTAATATTTTTTAGTTCTACAGAATTTTAATTGTACACTATACTCCTGTAATATTCATATTGTGTTCCTGTGAATTTCTGTGGAAAGAGAATTTAGCTTAAAATGCTATAGCAAAACAGATTGCTTTATACAGTTGTCATGAAATCAAAGGAGTTAAGCCTGTCAGAAGAAAATCCAGTATGTAGCTCAGCAGCTGAAATTATACTGGAGTGAAATAATTTTCAGGTCTCACCAAATTAAATCAGATAAGCTGTGGCTGGGTAAATAGAATGGTTACGAGCAATATTGTCTTTAATAAGGTTTTTCCTTTTTGTTTGTTTTATATCCATGTACATTTTGACTATCTCCTGGGAAATTACTCAAATATTTGCAAGTAAAATAACAATAATTTCCAGAAATTGCTGAAGTTATCTATCTATCTATCTATCTATCTATCTATCTATCTGTCTATCTAATCTAATTTTTTTTAATCATTAATTCAGTTTATTATTCATCTGAAAAAGGTACTTCAGACTTGAAGTAGCTATACAGATTAGTGTTTTTGTTGAATTCGTTACTACAGATTATAGAGAGCTGTTACATTGTTTCTAATTGAAGTTTGGGAAGAAAAAGCAAAATCTTATTTTTATTACTAAAGTAATTTAAAAATGGATAAATAGTATCTCTATAGTGCCTTTATACATGATTTTCCTGTAAATCCATGTTGGATATCTCATCTTGAGCCTTTCTTGTCTGAATGGAAGATCAAAAGTGACACTAGCAATAGAGTTTATCATAGACCATAGATGCAAGTGTGCTGGACAAAATTCCAAAGGGATAGAAACAAAATAACACAAAAAAGAAAAGCTCCAGCTCTCTATAGGGTAAACCACTCTTACTGGCCTTGAATCCACTAATGCCTTTGTCCATATAAAACTGAAAAACAGTGGGTGATGGGAATAAGCCACTCCCATAGCTCAGAAAACTGCAGATGAACTATCTTTTTAAAAAGTAATTTATTTTATTAAAGGAATTCAAGATAGTTTAGGTGTTTGTCCCTTGCTTTTCAGGGTAAAAAAAAATTACAGGGTTAATACAATATTTTCAATTTTTTTTTCAAAATCATAGAGAGACCAAAATCTTTTGGTCTCTAATCTTTTTTTATCCTGACATTCATTCTTAATGCTTTGTTTATTACATCACAGCTCACCTCATTCATTAGTTGTTCTAAAATTGTGTTACTGTGGTGACAATACTTCCACACAACCTTAGGAAAAACCTTTTTATACTTTCTTTCTTCTGGTTCATTTAGCAGCAAGAAATTTTTCAGTCACAGTTCAAAACAAAACAAAACACACTCTAAAAACTAAAAGAAAGCAATCACTAGACTTTCATATGCATTGAAAATGGGAGGAGGACATCAAATGCCTGATCTCAGCCTGGGACCTCTGGCAGAGGTACCAAATGCAGAACGTTCAGATTTTTGGATGAAAAGTGCAGTGATTGGAGACATAGGGTGTGGAGCTCAGCTTGTGGGGGAGGCAACTACTAGAAAACCGGATTGGAGTAATTCTGGTCTCTGAAGGGGTCATAAACTCACCGTGGTGACACCACACCCCCTCAGTTACTGCTTGGAAAGGTGACTTTGTGAAGTTCTCAGGAGCATACCAAGCCTTTAATTTAGGAAGAAAAATGCATTGCCCTTGCATGAGCCCACTAACGTCCAGGAGGCTGAAGCAGTCATAAGAATTACTCTTCCAGCACTGGATCATTTACAGAGACCTCCCATGCCTGCCTTTCCATGGTGCAGCACTCTGTTAGTCTAGAGGATATTCCTAGAAGATTGTGAAGTTCGCAAGGTGAAGTGGAGATTAATGTGATCTCTTTACAAGAGGGAATGCCTCTCTAACTCTCTTCCTCTGTGGGGTAAATACACATTTTGGTGAAGTATTTGTTAAAAATTTAGACATTTTGAATGCAAATAATAGAATACCTTTTTTTTTCTTTTGAGATGTGATTGCATCAAAACAGATCTGTTTCTAGTCTTGGATTTTTACAGGGTTCATGTTTCTTCCACATTTTGAGAAATCCTTACATAGCTGAGGTGCTTGAGATGACCTCAAAGGCACTAATTAATATTCTAGAATGTTAACAGCATAGCATGAGGAGGAAAGTGGGTTACTAAGGAATGGCAGCAACCACTCAGTAACTGAAGTTGTGCCACAGCTCTGTTATAAATTTTCATTTTGACACTATATCACCATGTCTACCCCTCCACCCACAATAGTCTGGTGAAAGAGAAATCCTGGAATTAAAGAAATTTAACACAATCTCATCCTAAAGAAGATTGTTAAAATACGAAGACAAGTTTAAACCTCGGACAAAGAAAGGATATGAAGTCTCACTGGTTTTAGGATTGGCAGGATTTCAGTAGTGTATACAAAAATGTGGTTGCCTTTCGTTTGCTTGTCCTCTCCCTCCAGTGGTAACTGACTGCAAGTGTGGGAAATACAGCAAATACAGTAAATCATTTAAAACCTGAACCAGACTGTACTGGCCTGTGCAGTAATTCTGCTAAAAGATGAATGCTCTGTGGGAACTTAGCATGCCCAGCATGATCTGAATCTGCAGTAAGGAAATGTTGAGTTGTTGCAATACTTTCTTCACTGTACAACAACTTATATTTTTCAGAGGTTAGACTAGCCCTATTCAAATGAAGTTTTGCAGACATCAGAATCTCTCAGTAACAATTGAATCATCCTGAAGCATCCAAAGCTTCAGCCAAAACAGCTCATATGTGCTGAAATCTGGAACAGTTACAGAAGTGTGAAATGCTGAAGAATATTTCAGGAAATAGTTAAAATTTTGACAATCCTAAAAGGACCTAAAGAAGTTTGTCTTAGTAATTAATCCATTAAATGACTACCACAGTACGGTAATCTAATTTTGACTTGTGCTGGTAGCTAATATCTTTTTCTTATTGACAGTTTGTGTATATCACTAGGTCCTGCATATCTCAACTGAAATTGTAAACATTTTGTACTTAACATAGCTGTGATAAAAAATAATTATGGGCCCAAAATCTGATATGGATGATCTATCAGTTTCCTCAGTCTAAGATTGAAGACCCATAAAAATGACATCCTTATATGTCTTCTAAATTTTGAAAGTGATCTTTCTCCTTAGGCCCATTACACTGCTTTAACCTCAGGCTTGTTCTTCTTCCCACGACTTTTTCAGTCTTTTCTTTAAGATATTATCAATGCAAGGCTCATCAAAGGCCAGGAATTTACAGATAATCCCCCATGTCATCAGAAACAAAGCAAACTCACAATAACTTTGTACACCTCATGTCACTTTGGTTTTAAAATTCTCTGGGAAATTTGGTCAGCAACCAGATTAAAATAAACATTTAAGCATTTTGAAAATTGCATTGCAGCTCTGTTTTTTCAAAGTTCTTGTTGTGTTCTTGGCTTATAATATCATTGACATGACTTGGTCATGTTTTGTTAAGTTGACCTCGCCGAGGAGAGTGCAATTTTGGGACAAGGTTAAGAGGCAACAAGAGGTTGTTTTTGAATGTACAAAGATCATCATTCGTCCTTATAAACAGTGCTAGATTTGAACTGATCTCTCTCTAAATCCAGCTGCTGGGTCATGGAAAGAATTGGTTTCCTGGCATAAGAACCAGGAAAAATGCAGAAGAGAGGGTAAGAGTGAGTATGTTTGGTGAGGAGGTGAGGAGAATGGAGATTGCTTGAAACGTCAAGCAGTGCAAAGACTACAAGTCAGCCAGGAACTGGAAGGCCATGAGAAAATGATGCAGCTATAACTTGTCCCAGTACGGTGGGATACAGGGGACAGGACTAGGATCTGCCAGGGACCTGTAGAGCTGTGCTGTTTGATGAGGAAAGCCAAACCACATCGTATGTTTGTGTCTTCATTCTGTTCCTTTTGACCTTCATTCTTTCGAGACCATTTTTAGAAAGCTTAGTCATTGTGTGGCATTAGCAATATATTTCCTGGGAGTTCTGGGACTTTCTGAGTGTTGCAACCTTAAATGTTTCTTAGGAAAGTGTTTTATTTATGAAGCATCTTTAAGTAGTAAGGTCAGTGCTCTGTTTTGGGACAAAAGCTTCCTCTTGTCAGCAAGAAACTATTCCTGTATTATTGTCATTTTCTTTTCTTGATTGTAAATTTTCTTAATGATGATGATGACTTGTGTATTGTCAAAAAAATAAGTTATATTTCACTAGATGGGGTTTTTAAAGAAGGGGCAAGAAAAATGTGTCAATCAAGATAAAAATAAACAGTCAAAAATTGCAGAGTTTATTCTGCTGTAACTGTATGTATGTGTTACACATCTTAAATCCTCGTTTTTTGTTGCTGGGGAAAATCTAGTATCAGAAAGCTAAAAGACAAGAGTATTTGCTATATTCTTTTACAGGGAAATTTTATCTCAACAATTACTAGGAAAGAGTTGTTTTCGGATAAACAAAACTATTTAAAATATTTCTTTATTTATAAGTTATATATAGCATATTTATGAAATGTAAATATGATATTATCAGGAATTGCCATGGAATAAAGAAATACTTGATAAAGGATGTTATTTAATTAATGGTAAAAGGTGTTACTTATGGGTAAAATCATGAGAAAAGTCCTGTCCAGCTCTTTCTGCAACACATTTGCCTTCTGCGAGTCATCTGTTCATAGCACCAATTTATTGCACCAATAACTGGGTGTTTAGTTTTCAAAACTGAATGTCTACTATTTTTTATGATGCAATGATAAATTATACACAAATATACTATGAATAGATGCAAAATATTTTCTTGAACCTTGTATATGATAAAGATTTTCATTCAGGGAAGACAAAATTATAGACTAATTTAGTTTGACAGAGCCTAGAAGAAAAGTTAAGGAATGGAGTTATAATGGGTTTATAACTTGACAAATGACTTTAAATGAATTTGAAATGAAGGAAAAGAAAGAGGAGTCCTGATAAGGTGGCAACTTGATTGTTAGTTAAATGGTTGTGATTGAAAAACCTGGAATACTGACATCTGAAACATCCATCAGTGTCATGTTTGCTACATGGACATCAAAAAATTCCATTTTGAGTAAACTGGAATTGCCAAGTAATTATTTCTTTAAAGACATATCTCAGATTCTTAATGTGGAGGATCCTAGCATCTTTTTGGAAATGTACTGCCACTTATAGAAACTACTTTATACTGTTAAAATTTTCTTTACAGTTCAAATTGCAGAAACATTCAGGTGCTATATCAAAACTACTTGAAAGTACATCTTTAACTGCTTGTTTTCTTTGCATAGGCAACTTTGGATGTATAGGACTCCCAAAAGTTTGGCATAAGAAGATAAAAATAAGGTCTATAATTAAACTTTAAATGTAAAAGCATTTCTGGCATCAAGAAAGTCCTCAGAGCCATTCAGAGCTGTGTGGTCTTAAGGAGAAGATATGGTGCTAAAGTCAATTGCTAAATAAAACTGGATTTCTTTGTAAAGGAAAATTTTCTGCCTATAACTCTCATTCTCTCTCTTTACTCTTAGCAAATTTAAGCTGGGGCAGTTCTGACTGCTTGGCCAGTTTATTCATTAAAATAACAGCTTGAATTCTACTACTGAACATGTAGCTACCCTAAATATTTGATGCAGTTGTTCCTCAGATGTCACCAGAGATATACTAAAGCATGTTTGTAGCTGAAGAGGCACGAAATTAATATTATTCAAAGGAAGCTGGTACTGTGTCTGTATCAAACTTCTGAAAGGCTGCTTGAAAATGTTCTCAGCAAGAGTTTTGTTTTCTTCCTTGTCTCAGGCCTACATAAATAATTACATGTATTATATGCATAAGAAGTAAGGAAGACTGACCCTGGGGCCATGAAGGGAATCTTAAGCAAGACATGGAGGGTTACTCATGCTGATATTTTTTTCATTGCTGTTTGTTTGCATTAAGGTGCCAAGAATTTCTAATATACATTAGGAGGAACTGTGCGCCTGCTTACTGGCTGCCCCAACAGATCAGACTTGTATGGTTTGTTTACTATAATACACCTGTTAAAGTTTGCAGTTGAGATTACTACAAGAAGTGAAATGGTATGATGTTTTTCACAGCTTCGTGTTATATTTCACAGAAATTTTTAAGCTGTGTTGCTTACAGATTTTATTGCTGTATAAATTCTAGAACAGGTGAATGTCTGTTTATTTTCATAAAATGAGTTAGTCACTTTCTGAAACCAAATTTTCAGAGATGGACATTCTTTGACCTCAAAGATTTTAAACTTTTCTCTCAATGTAAAAAATCTATTTGTCTGAATTATTTCTTTTTATTTTGCTAGGCTGGTTTTTTGAAAAGATATTCGCTTCAATGTAGAAAAAACAAGACATGATTGCCAGTAGCAAACTAGTAAGCATAACTGACTCCTGAAAAAATAAAGATCTCAATAAATGTTAATATTGTATTAGAAAGTCAAAATTAGAGAATCTCAGCAAGAAAACAGATTAGTTTTTAGGATAAAAAGAAGCTTAAATCACTAAATATTAGGGTCCTTTTTGGAAGAGAAAGTGAGTTACAGGTTCAAGTATTGTAGCCCTGCCTGCTTGTCACACATTTCTGGCAACACACCACCTTCTTTATCCTTGTGATGCAAGTGGTGTAGAAATACTGGAAGAAAGGTCTCAGTGAGCCTACAATTCTTATACATCTTTATGATGGAGAGCATGTTGAGTCTAATACTTCTTAACTCACAAACATGGGTAGGAATATGTATGTCAGTGTTTCGGTGTTAATGATGGTTACTTTGGTGCTCACCTTCCATGGTGCTTCATGGGCGTAGGACATTCATACAATCGTGGAGGAATATGGTCTTTTTGCTCCGATGGACTCCATGAGCAAAATGAACATGGGAAATTCATACTTTATTGCCCATTACCAGAAATTTCTGATCAATGTTTTGTGTATTAAGAAAAAAAGAACACAATTAAAAAAAAATGCTATTCTTCCCCTTTTGCCAAGTTCAACTCCAGGCAAACACTTCCCACTTCTGAGTCTCAACCTCTCTCGTTTTTATTAAGGGTTATGCTTGGTCCATACAAATTCCTCCACTGAGGTGAGGAGCAGTGTAGGAGGCTGGTGGTATGTGTGCAGATTTTGCACATTTTTTGCAGCCCTGAGCCTCCTACTGGCCTTCTGTTGCTGTTTTAATCAAGTCCCTTGCCCGTGTGTAGGTTGCCTGTGCACGCAGCCTCTCAGGACTGTCTGCGGCCATGTGTGGGTTTCCCACGTGCTCCTCCGGGCCAGCCTTGTTTAGGCAGGGCTTGCAGCAGTTGGAAACCTGCTGCCCAACACTCATCCTCTCCACCCCCAATGTGTGTGTGGTACCACCCCAAGGTGATGGTATTTCATGCATAAAACATTCTTTGAGTGTAGGTGGGGAATGGCTCCTCAGCTGTATTGTAACTTGTCTGCAAGCGCAGTGACCCAAGTTCTGCTCCCTATCCTGACTAAAGTCTCAATATTTTATTTTACAGATTAGAAGAGTGTTAGCTAAGGAGGCAGAAAGACATGTGACCCAAGTGGTTCCTGAAACAATTCCTGAAAGGTAGGAGTCCTTTATCCAGACATGAGTCTGAAACTGAATCCAGACATGGACTCAAACTCTGAGACCCTGTATGAATGCATGAGTGATTCAACCCCTAATCTTCCACATCCCATGTAAATGCCTTCTCATCCAGCTAGTGAAAGTGATGTCAGTCACCACCATGGCTCTGTGTCTGCAAGGAGCTTAATCCTGTCATTTAGCATGCCTTTAATTCAGCTACTGAATTTAGGTGCCAGGTCGTTGTCATGGGTTACAGTACAAAATGTAATCAAAAGTGTGTTATTCTATCACCATCTGCTGGAACTGGAATGAGGAGAAGTGATGCAATCTTGTGTTGATAAGCCAGCTGATAAGAAATCAGCAGGACAATTTCCTTATTTCTCCCCCGACCCATCCTCCCTCTAGGGAGGGGTTTTCTGCTGATGGGTCATTGAGTCCACTGATAAGCTTACATCATCCCATTGGAAAATGCTCCATCCAAGGGGAGAAGCTGATGGGCCATTGAGTCCACTGATAAGCTTATCATCTCATAGGAAAATGCTCCATCCAGGGGGGAGAAGCCAAGCCCCTCTACCTGGATAAAAACCAGAGAATTGGGGCACCAAGGTGCCTTTCTTCACCGGACTCTCAGAGGAAGACCAGGCTCATCTAGTACCACTGGACTACTGCCAACACCCTGACCAACAGGCTATCAGATTGTATTCTGACTTTGTCAGTAGCTTTCTTTCTTTTCTTCTTATTTCCTAATAAATTGTATTTCTAACTTGGAGTTTCTCACTGCTTTTGTTCTCAAACCAGTACAGTCGTCTAACCACAGTTTTTCTAGAGCTCTCAGGCAAGAGTAACATCCCTTGCCCAGGCCATAATATTCCAGGAGTGCCAGTGTATCAAACATGATAGATTAAAATAACTTGCTGAAGGCTTAAATAATTTCATCACCTGTAAAAATATCTGGCAAAGATTTTTGTGTGGGGGTTCACACAAATATGTTCATAGAAGCTGCTTTGAACTTCTTAATATTTCCAGCTTATAAGTGTAAAAAAAATGAACAATAAAATATCAATGTGATTGTCCAGAGCATTGAAATATCTGCTGTTCAGTTTGCTGGGATCACACAAGGAGCTTCTATCTGTTAAGTTTTAAGGGACAACATAAATTTTCTGTTCTCTCTTATATTTTACAGTGATGTACCTATATTTTATTTGTCAGAACATTTGTTTCTCTTAGTTTTAACTTACTGAGGAAGGACTCTGTTCTTTCCCCCTCATGAAATATTCCAGTTCTGTCTAAGCAGCAATTAAAAATATTGTTGGTTATTTTCAAATTACTTACAACTCATAAGGAATACTCTGTTGTGGTTACTTGCTGTTATATATATTGTTCAATGACCATTCAAGGTCATTGTATCCATTGTTCAGTGCTTCTGAGCTTGCTTTGGTGACTGCATTTGTAAGCACTGAATGCTGATTCTGATAGATGTAGGCATGAAACTGCTTACTTAATTCCTCTGAAATCTCTGGGACTACTTGTAGGGTTATGTGTGATTCCATATTTTGCCGGACTGGGGTCAGAAAGTTCAGTGGTTTTTCAGCCTGGCTTATTAGCACTGACAATGAAGTTTTAAAATCTTAACTTAAAGCTTAATTTTAACCTGGACAAGGCCAGATTTCTATCATGTAATGCAATCTGCTCTTTTCAGTTTCCACTGTAATGTTTTGTGTAGACAGAAGTGCAATGGGACCGCTTGCATAGTAAATGAAGGGCTGCCCAAGTCATAGGGTAATGTGTTGACAATGCATTTAACTAACAGATTTAGCTTAATTTTTAAGAGTTCTAACTGCATGTTGTGTATAGACAAACATGTCTGATGCCCGGCATGACTCATGGTTAGTTGTTAATATAATCCTGGAGATAAGGTATTTGACTAGAGCATGCCTTCTCGCATGCTGAAACTAAGATTGTTATATAATACCAGGAGCAGCAAACAACCTTTTCAAAGTTGCATGGAAACCGTTCAGGAGTGGGAACTGAATGCCAATTTCATTATCACCTATAAGGAGCCAAACAATAAGGCATTGTAGGCTCACAGTCTGAGCTCAGAATAGGAGGTTTAAGCACACTGGCCAGTAGGCAAACTCAACCGGGCCAAATCCTGCCAGATAGAATGCATCTCTTATCAGAGCAATTAGGTGCATTTTAAATGTTTAAAAATTTTTGTGAAAAATGTTCACAAGATGAACAAGGGACAGTACAATGAAGTTCATATTAAGAATAAGTTCATAGTAATGTTTTATTCACTGGCCTCAGGATATTTTACCATGTAAGCAGCTCTTTTAATCTTCATTTTACATACCTGAAAATGAAGAAGTTAGGGTCTGTGCTCAACAGGAAAAATAAGATTTTAAACTAAAGGAGGAAGATGCTAGGGAAATAGAGAAGAAGTGATGAAAATGCTTTGTGTTTAGTGTTTTTGTTGGGAAAAATTGTTCTGATATTCCAGTTCTGAATACATACTGATGTCGTCATTTACCAAGCTACCAACTTTATTTAACCATATAAAAGTATTGATAAGAATTTATTCCTACAAAACTCTTAGGCATTTACAAGAAAGTTCTCTTTATTCCCCATCAATTGATTGAGCAGCTATGAAACAAACCAATGAGCAGGGTCAGCGTACTAGGATCTTCCCTTTGCCTAGTTAGATCCAACAATGAAATAACAGCGAAAAGCAGCTGGACATAAGAGACAGAAGAGCCAAGATGGATGTGACTATACCGAAGACCTGCCCTGAGGTATGAAATTTCTGGGAAAGGTCTACAATATCCTTTGAAAAAAATCACAAGAGAAATTGTGTCCTGGTTAATGATAAGGGCTACAGTTGCACCAATTCTAATTATAGTCTCATTATAGCATTCTAACATTAGAACTTTTCTACTTGAGAATACAGAATTAGAAAGTTTTGTATGTCATGGCACCCTCTAAATATGCAGAACTTCTGTCAAAGGTAAGACAGGAGAAAATGTGTTAAATCAATACTTCCTTTCTTTTTGCTCTGTATGCCTTCTGGTAAAACTGAACAAGGATACAGACAGCTGTTATCAAAAATGAAACAATGATTTGATACAGGAGTCAGAATTTAAATGTTTGCACTCTCATATTTGTGGAATCTTCCTTCAAGCATTTTCTGAAGAGGACAGAGGCAGAGTACCACTGAATAATGCTTGCAGTGCTCTTCAGGATGCTCTGCCAAGAAGAAGCTCCATCTCTCTTCCTGGCAGAGGTGAAAATAAAGATTTTCATCTTGAATTTATTTCCAGGCAGCAGTTAGTGTTTACCCTCCAAACATAGCAGATTGCATTCATTAAAAATCATGTTCAAAGGTGTTGACAAGGGGAAGGATTTTTGCTGCTGAACTACAGATGTGCAGATATTCACATGAATACCTCACACATTTCAAGGCTAGCAGTTACATGTAATAAATATCAGATTGTCCTTCAGTGGTGTCATTTTTTAATACTCATTAAAAGGAATGGTTCTTTAATTTGAATTTAATTGTGGTGAATCATATCACTCTTCACAAGTGAGATACTGTAGTCCCATCTACAACAGGAAATTGTAAAAAGAAAGAAAATCCAGAACAAAATCCAAAAGAATTTGTAGTTTATAGCAGTTATCGAATAGCTGTATGGTATACACCCAAAGAATTTGGTTCTTCTATTTCTGCGTGCTTATGCAGCTGTTCTTCACCAGCACCTCTACAAAGCAAAGGAGTAGGAAAAGCTGTGGGTGGGATTATTCATTCATTTCTAGTGTATCCCAGTGAAGATTCTTCCATACCAAATATAGGAGTAGTCAGTCAATAAAATAACATAATGTAAGGGAATTTCCAATACACTTTGTTTCTATTTGTTTTATATTTAAGGGGTTCTCCAGGGATTATTTCTTTAAAATTCCCAGGGAAAGGCAGAGTCTGGTGACAAGTTATTACAAGAGCCTTCATTTCCTTAGTACAAGTTCATATGTGACAGTTTGAAAATATTTTTTGTATTGCAACAGACTAGTCTAAGTCTTTATTTAGTAAGGCCCAAAGGGGCAGGGAAACACAGCTAGCATCCGTTTCTCAACAATAGTAGAATCTTATCTATCATTCTGAGAATTGTGATTTTTGATCCAGGTTGGAACTTAAATATAACTGTAGCTGTAAACTTTCTCAAATAGTTGTCTGATATTTCTATGGATCCATCAGTCCCCATTGCTGTGTACATATAAAGCAAAATCATTAAAAATATCAACAATAACAATAAAATAATATCATTTATAATCTAGTCTGGAAAACGGAACCCCTTACAAGATACTACTCAGGAGGCCTGAGATAATTTATCCATTATGTTAGAAATAGGACACAAAATTCTTATGCTTCATGCACAATCTCAGTATTAACAAAACTTGTAGACATTGTGAACACCAGGATTTATACAGTACAGTAGAGAGGGCCAAGAAGTCAACATTTTTAGACTGAATTTCATATTTGAATTGAACTATAGAAAATTATTTTGTAAGATGTCCACACCTCAAATTACTTCTAGTCTCATTTACTTCTGTGCCCTTCTTAACTTGGCCAAAATAACACTTCAGGCTTTTTTTTCCTCAAAGACCTGTTAACAATATGAAATGGGGTTGATGTATTTTCCTCAGATGTGGTCCAGACTTTTAAGTTTTGAGGAACAGATGTCAGTATTTGGTCCACCTCACATCTCGTTGCTACATTTTTCCCGTAGGTTTTACAGACTTGGAGCTCTCCCACTGGACTTTCAGCATTCCAGTCTGTGACCTAGGGAAGATGGAAAATTTTGCTGCTGTAACATGAATATGCTCTTATTCTGTCACTCCTGTCTTAAACAAATCTAATAAATGTTCCTAAAATTGAGCTTTACTTCTTGAGAAAGATTCTGATGTTATCATATAAAAGGAGCTGAACTCATGTTTATTTCCAGGGTACTTATGTATTTCAGGGAAAACTAGCAATGTAGGAAGTGGATTTATCTCTTTAAAATGAATGTCCTCATGCAGGATTCTCCTCTGAAAATGTAATTCATGTGCCTGACCTTTGAAGCCAGCTTATTGTAGACCTCTGGCTGAAACATTTGTTGTATAATCAAGCTTGGATTTGTTTTATTTTTCTTCTGTTAGTCATGAATGGGTAAGGAATGAACTAGCATGGTTTTCAATGACACATTTAATATGTTGTCTTCCAGCTTCTTCACAGAGTTCTGTCTCCATGTATTTACATGTACCTGCTCACAAGAATTAATAAACCTAAAGAGCCTATATTTTTCAGTGTGAAGTCAGTAGTGTCAGTAGTGTTTCTGTTGGAGATTGTGTTTGTCTTCCGTTGTCACTGTTTTTGTTCAGCCACAAAAAACAAAACAAAACAAAACAAAATGAAAAAAAAAGCTGAAAAAGCTCTGTTGCAATTAAGAGTTTTGGCATAGATTTTTAGGCCAGTATTCAGGACATCCAGATGAAAAGAATTTGGTATTTGGTAAAGTTTATTCCCTGCATTTGTTTCCAGAAGGTCAATATAAGTCACCGTTTTCTGTGCAAGCCAGAAGGTTAAAAAGAAACATTTTAAGCATTCCTGCTTGGCTAGTCAATATAGAGCTGACTATTTCCCTAGGTTAAAAACATTCTCCCATCATTTTTGTTGTTCTTTGAGCCCAGATTTTACTGGTGTGATTATTTAGAATTTTGGTTTGTACACATGGTGACATGTGTTTCAAGGTTTTTTATTAAAACCCAACCCGATATAGGAATGCCTTCTTTTTCCTAATGCCAAATTTTTATTGGGAGAAAATTCTAAGAAGTACACTGTTGCTTTACACTTTTTTTAGACTTGAATGCATCTTTTTACAGCAGATATATCTCCTTTTGTTTACTTTAGTAGCTGTTATTTTATCCCAGTTCTGTAGCTTGGCAGCAGTCTCCATCAGATGCTCACATGAATTATTTTCATAATTTTGCATGTCTCTGTCTTACTGAAGTTATGTACTAGTCCACGCCAAAATTCATTATGCTGAGACACACGTGGCAATGTTATGATTATATCTTAGTATTATTGGGAAAAGGCATAAAATAATGTCTGATGTGTTGTTTTTAGTTATTTTCTGTCATAAATTCTGTAAGTGATGTGGCATTTGAAGTGAAGCAAGATGTGCAAAGTGTGCAGAGAAGACTGTAAAAATTGCCCTTTTTTGTAGTTCCCATATTCAGGACATTGGAAATTCATTCTTGTTCCTTTTCACCTGTCTCACATAGTAATAAAGTACCAAGACAGAAATTCAGAGCACAGCAAAGATTACCTGGTATTTCAAACAGTGAACTTTTGTCTCATCACAGACTTGTTTGCTTCCCATATCTTGATGCAAATGAAAAAAGATGAAAAATATATTGTGTTGGTTTCCTTTCTATGCTTAACTTTTGAATGCATGCTGGGAGGCAGGATGATAGTAGGCTGCTGAGGACTGTGAATCACTTTGATTGCAATCCCATTTTCAGTGGACAGTTTTGGAATCTTCAAAACTTTAAAACGTTCTCAGGTGAAGATAGGACAACTGAGCAAACATCACAACTTTAGTCATCCCTTCACCAATTACATTTTTCTCCAGACAGAAATATGCAGAAAGTAGCATGTGGTAGCCTTTATGGGCAGTATGTAGATTGAGTAAGTGAATGTTCATCATCATAATTGTTTTCTAAATCATGTCTAAATGTATAGTTATGGGAATACTTTTTAGGTTTCTGACTGGGGAGTGCAGACCTATCCCATTTTCTAGCCCTGTGCTAAGGCCAAATCCATGTGTCCACCAATCCTTCCCTCTGTGCTTACACTAGGTTCCTGTGGAAATTAAATTCTTTGAATAGACTGGGAAGAAATTTGGGCTGTATTTCAGCAGACCCTTGTCTGCATAATGGGAGAACTGTATTCTAGGGATCCGGAAAAAACTGAGTCTCAAACATTGATGTATGTATTTCTAAAATTTTCCATGGGCAAAAGTAAACTTGGCAACAGGGAAAGTGAATAGGAGTAAAGTGGAAGCAGGGAAGAAAAGGGCAGATGGGATTTTGTAGGAAAGAAGGAAAGGTGAGAGGGCTGGGCAGTGGGAGAGGGATTGTGAGGTGAAGAAAGGTGGACTCTGTGGTTTCCTGTTTTTATGGATACTCTTCAACAGGTGGATGGTAAACTTGAACAAAAGGAACAGAACATGCACCTTGAGTACTGTATTAACACCAGCAAATCTAAGGGGCTCTTAATTTCCTGATGCTTCGCCTGTTTAAAGGAGCTCTGGGGGTTCCCACCCAAAGTACAGGGCCTTGCCTCTCCTCATCTACACAGAAAGCAGCAGCTTCTTTCAAGGTTTGTCTCAGCTTTTTGAGGTTTTTATTTGAAACTGATAGTTATGAAATAAACTGAACTAAGGTTTAATTCTCTTCCTTGCCATCACTGGATTTGTGCAGTAAATTCTAGGCTTTAAATGTGTTCTGGTTTTCATAAGAACTTGTCACCCAAAAGCTGATGATGCTTTAATCTTGATAAGAATTATGATCTAGCAACTAGGAATGTGATTTTGGTCTGGAGATTTTCTTTTAGTGTAAATTCAATTTCATTTTCAGTGTACAATCAAATGTCATTTTCCGAGAATACACTCCGCCTAAGCGCTGATCCCTTCTACAGATGTTAGATGTAGTGTCACATCAAAAATTGCTGCATATGGGGAAATCTCAGCTTTAATTCAGTGATATTCTAGTCCTGATGACCCTAAGAGAGGAAAAAATACTAATGGGTTAATAAAAGTGATGAAACTAACTTTTTTCCCCAAAGCTTTAGTCCTGCAGTCATGCAATTTGAGTTAGTAATTGTATATATTCTTTTCTTCAACTGATACTGACATCACAAGTGATGACACCGAGCATTGAGATAAGATTTCTTGTGATAACAATTGTAACTAATAGGATCTACCTGTTGACTAATTACTTTCATATCATGAAACATACCATAGTAGTTGCTCAATAAAGGAAAATTTAAATACTTTATCCTATTTATCTCTTTGACTTAGAAAATAATCAGCGGAAATACCTTATAATATTCTTATATGTTACAAAATTCGTGTCTGTGTATCAATCAAGGAAAGACTCCTTAATGGTCATCTCCTGGATGGGGAAAGTTATGACTCAAAAAGCCCCCAAAATATCTAAATTAGCTAGTAGTTTTTGATGAAGAATGGAAATATATTTTAATTATTCTCAGTGATATATTATTAATCATTTCCCGTCTTTGCATAATTTTTTCCCAGCTTGCACAAAGAATTCTTTGGCAGATAACAAAACGTTTTGTGACATTGAGTGATAGTACTTTTTACTGCACAGTATTTAAGAAGTTCTGACACTTAAGAGAGGTTCCAGGAAATATTAATCTAGTTGGATGCGTAAAACCAAACACACAAAAATGTGGCAGCTGTAGCTGTTGAAATTTTTCTCCAAAAATGTGCAAGTGAGGTTACCAGAGCTAAAAGGAGACTAAATTAATTTATTAGACATGCTGTAAAGATCAACCTGTAAGGAATGACAGAGGAGGAGGAGCGGGAATTGGGAAAGCTACTGCACCTTTGTCATCAGCAAAGAATTTCCTCTGTAGTGTTTGCTATCCTCCTTTAAAAGATGAGAAAGTGTGCAGATGGAGCATGAGAGGTTTTTAAGAAAGCTGTATTCAGTTAGATCATCTCAACTTTTCCAAAAGAACTTGTTTCAAAATAATTTAATCTGAATGCAGTTCTGAGAAATTATTAGAGTCATCTGACTGGCAAACATACAGGACTAATGGATGTTGAAATGCCCTTTATGGGACAAGTAAAACATCTATCACCTTAAAAATGTAATATGCATTTATCTGTAAATAAAAGAAACCTTTAATTTATTGTGAGTTAAATTCTGCAGTTCATGGAGGTAGATTTCCCACTGAGAGCTGCCCAAAACAGGATTTGCAGAATTTGACCCAGTCATATAATTGGCACTGGGTAGATCTGTATCAGGTAGCCCTGTGTAGCAGGGCTGCAGCAGCAGGAGAGCTACAGGAGTGGTTTCTGTGAGAGGCTGCTAGAAACTTTGTCTGTCAGTCAATTCCAGCCTGTTCTGAGACAAAGCCAGCCAGAGTCCATGAGTTGTGGTGGTATGCTTCAGTGATAGTCTGCTTAAGAAGTGGGAAAAACCACTGCAGAGTAGCAGCTGGAGAGTGAAGTGAGTGTGAGGAGGAAACAGCTCTGCAGATCCCAAGGTCAGTGGAGAATGAAGGGCAGGAGGTGCTCCAGGCGCCAGAGCAGAGATTCCCCTGCAGTCCGTGGTGAAGACCATGGTGAAGCAGCTGTGCCCCTGCAGCCTGTGTAGGTCCATGGTGGAGCAGAGATCCACCTGCAGCCCATGGAGAAGCCCATGTGGGAGCAGGTGGATGCCTGGAGGAGGCTGTGACACCATGGGAAGCCCACACTGGAGCAGGCTCCTGACAGGACCTGTGCACCTGTTGGGATTGAAGCCCATATTGCAGCAGGTTTGTTGGCAGGTTGGTTTGTAACTCCTGGGGACCCCATGCTGAAGCTGCCTGTTCTTGAAGGACTGCACTCCATGGAAAAGTGATGCACACTGAAGCAGTTCATGAAGAACTGCAAAGTTCAGAAGTCCTGCTCTGAGGAAGAAGGAGAGGCAGAGACAACTTGTGACTAAACTGACTGCAACCCCCATTCCCTGTTCCCCTGCACCTGGCAGGGAGGAAGGTAGACAAATAATGAGTGAATTTGAACCCAGGAAGAAGGGAAAGGCGAGGGAAGGTGTTTTAAGACTTGCTTTATTTATCTTTACTTTTATTTGGTTGGTAATAAATGAGATCAATTTCCAAGTGTTTAGCCTGTTTTGCTTGTGGCAGTAATTGATGAGTGATCTGTTCTCGTCCTTATCTCAACCCACGAGCTTTTAATTATATTTTTGCCTCTCCTCTTCAGCTGAGGAGGGGGAGAGATAGAATGACTTTGGGCACCAGCCATGGTCAAAGCCACCACAATATCTTGCCATTTTATATGTAACTCTTCATCATCCTCAACTGCCTTGGACAAATATGTAAGTTGTGCACACAGAGCTTAAAAAGGAAAGAATTCTGCTTGTCAATTTTCCTGTGGTGGAGCTGATGAATGAATTAGAAAGGCTGTAGTAGCATGATTGAGAAGGGAGAAATAAGTTCTCAGCCGTGGTTATCATACAAATACAAGCTTACTGGGAGAGGCTAAAGGAAATTTTGCATGCTTATTACATGAATCAGTGGAGTACATATTCATGCAAGAACAAGATGCATCTGCCCCTACAACATTGTACACATGAACCCAGAGACCCCTGTGTAGGACCCACAATCAGTTAGATTAAATTCATTTACTATCATAAATTAGGTGTACTCATATTCACTCATTTAATAGCCAAAAATGATGGAGTTTGGCATTTGTGGGATAATTTGTTCAAATTATAACGGAAAATATTAATGAGTGAAAAGACCCATTCCAATCCAAGAGTTAAGGTAAAATTATCAGGATTTCCTGAGGGAATTTTTAAGTTCTGAGGTCTCTTGCCTCACTAATGATGCCATATTAAAACATTGGGTTGTACTTTCCTTCAAAAAATGAATTCTTTATGTTCTTTTTCATTCACAGGAATGTTTGAATTTCCTATTTAGTGCTGGTAGACTGAAAGTGGTGAGTCAAATGACTGCTGGAAGCACAGATGTTTTTGAAACATATGAGCTCGCATTTATAATAAAAATTGCAAAAAATATTTAGACACTGATGTTCCACCAGTTTCATGTTGGTGCTTGGTTATCTTTGAGCATCTAGAACTTAATTCCTATAGTGGAGGTAAACAGAAACATATTAGATAAGACAACCTGAGTTTTAAAGAGTCTGAATTGTTGCAGTTATTATCAACTTTTACAGGAACGGCCTATTTGGTGCAGAAAAGTGGAGACTGATTACTAAAGGCAAGAAAAATCACAGTCTAATAAATTTGTCCAAATGAATAATTTATTCGTCTTCAACTAGAAGTGAATTCAAGCCTAAAAAGGTCTTAATAAAACTATTAAGATGTGCATGTTTGGAAGAAAAAGAAGTTATGGCCAGAGTGAATTCCATCCATTTTGAAACCTAAACAAACACAGCTGCAAATGCAGGTGACTGCATCTTATGTTGTTGAGCTACAAGACAAATCAAATCCACAAATATTTAATCCCCATTTGCAAACAGAGAAGCTAGGAAAAGCTAGGAAACAGTCTACATCCCAGAGAAATGTATTTACTGTCATAGACACTGTGATTTCAGGGAGGTACAGAGAAACTGATTTAAAAGTAGTCTGTTGGTGACAATTCAGTCCAAAACAAATAATGTTAATTTAGCAGCATTTAAAAAGGGTTTTGTGGTGTGGTTTTCTTCCACTATACCCTCTAAATCCTCTTATCATCAAACTGTGATATATTTCATGCTGAAGGAATAGAAAAAACTAGCAGAAAAGAATTAGAATGTTAAAGTGACAGAGTGAAAACACTTATATAGAGCTTTGCAAGAAAAACAGCGTCACAAAACATATTGGAAAACTCATTCCCACATAATTGTAGAAAAGGCAGAGGACAGTAAAACAAGGTTCCCTCTAAACAGTTGTCATGAGTGCATGCTCTGAGGTAGACCTGATTTCAGAATAGAGAATTTCTTGGCATTCAAGGAGGAGTTAAGCAATATAAAAAATGTGCATTCATCTCCTTTTTGTATACACATACTGAGATAGGTATGTGTCTGTTTACATGTCCACATGAATGCACATTCTCCATTTGCTTAGCTCAGAAATGGTTAATTAGTGGCATTGTTACCTCTCCAGTTGGAATGGACTTGCCAGTCAGAACAGAGATTTGAAGAAACCTGCAGCCTAGGGCAAGATGGGGGCAGTGAGTGGGATGCTGTGGGTTTTTTTTGCCACAGCTTTCCTCAGTCTATGCCTTAGAAGTGCCGCTAAGGCAATGTGAGGTATGCAGGAGGAGAGTGGCTCAGAGGAAAGAGCAAGAAATTCTGCTGCTACAGAAGTTATTATCTTTGAACTGTGAGTCAGAAGGTGGCTTTTCCCTGGTAAAAGAGAAAATGGTACCTCTTGACCTGATATAACTAGAAAGTCATGTGTGTGAAAATCTGGCCATTTGGAATTGAATATAACCAAAGATGACAGTGTATGCCATTCCCCAGATAGCATGGTGATAGAATAGTCAGCCTTACTATGGAATGCAGAGACTGAACTCCTAGTCTTATTTTTTGGTAAAAATAGTATTTCAGTGGCTGTAGAGTCATTATTTTTTAAAATTCCCTTTTCATCCATATTGTTCATAAACAGTGGGAAGGATGAGAAGGGAAGAAAACCTCATGAAGTTGCATTGAGATATAAGTCAGGGGTTGACAGAGGGTTATAGAGCTCCATCTTGATCATCATATTTTACACAGAGAATTTAAGAGGAATATGGAGTTTCAAAGTTTGGTAAAAGGAATGCAATATACAAACTGCTTGTAGAAATATATTTCACTTTAGACTAGTACTGTTTCTACAACTTCAAGATGATACAAGAGACTTCATTCTTCCATGCTGAATAATCTCAAAGTTCTTAATGATGTATCCATGGGCTCCAAAGGGCTGAAGGTGATGCTAATGCCAGTGGAGGGATCACTTCTTTAGGAAAGAACTGATGTTAATCAAAATGGAAATCATCATACACTGAAATAGTTTATTATTCCAAAGTTAAGAAGTCATAAGAAAACATTCCTCTCAAAAACCACTTGAGAAATCACCTTTAGAAGTCATGAGAAGCTGATATGTAAAACTCTTTGAAAAGCCAAACTGACAGAAAAGAATGTGAAGAAGGGCTGTCATTTAATGAGGGCAGGGTCATACTAGTATAGCAGGAAATTATTTCCACAGAAAGTAAAGATAAGAAACAGCATATGATGTAACAAAGTTCTAGAAGTTTCCTAAGAGGAAGAAAAAGGAATATTCATTTACCAGGAGTGATGTGCAAAGTACAGTTGATATTGAAAAAGCAGTGAATTATTTCTTTGTTTCCATTTTCACCCATTACATGCAATTAAAAAATTTAATATACAGATATTTACATGCAATTTAAAAATTTAATATACAGATACTTGCAAAAGGAGACAGAACAATGACTGTGAATACATAAGTGATAGGTTGAAGTTGCTTAGATAAAATCTGGTCACATTGCATGTGAATGAAGTCCATTAATGAAAATTAGCACAGCATTCTTAACACAATACTAAAACTAGTATATGAAGGGTGAATAATTATCTTTGGGAGTATGGATAACTTTAAAAAAGAAATGGATTCCAAGTGATATTCTGAAAAATTGCTACTTAGTAACAACAGGGAGAATAGTAAATATCGAAACAACATGAAATTGCCTAGGCACACATTACAGTAAATGTATCTGTTTTCTGGGTTTTTGAGTTGGAAGTTGCCTAATGGAGGTATGATGCCTGCCTACTTGCAGATGTGATGTATCTTGAGCTTAAAACTTCTGTATTGTCACATCAATTCTCAGAATTAAGCTAGAGAAGTCAGGTCTGTGTAACGTTGACATTGAAATGACACCAAAAACTCCCCTTAATAATGTGGAAAAACAAGCAGCTCACTTTTAATGGTTCTACAGCTCTAGTAACAAGTAAACTTAAATTGTTGTCTTATGGCACCACAGTGCACAGGTGTGGACATGATTTTCTGAGCCTGAGAGAGTTTCCAGCCTGTCAGTGGCTGATCTGTTCCCAAGGAAAATCTTTTGAGAAACTTTCTCTTTCAAAGACTGTTTTTTGTAAATAAATTTTAGTTCTCAAAACAATGTCACACACCTGTTCCAAATGTGTTTCTCTCTTGTTCCACCCATGGGACCAGAGAGGTGGTTCCTTTGGCCAATCATGTTTACCTTGTCGGAACACCTTATAAAAAGGGTTGCAAGCCCCAAAGTAAAGGCTTCTGCCTCTCTGGGATCAAATCTCACTGTTGTGATTTAAGTCCACTCTTCTATTTCATGTCCGATGACACACAAGTATACAAAATATACTCAGGTCAATAATTACTGGATGAATGGTGTTCATGGATTAACTTGACATAAAGGGTAACTGAATAGGAAACAGATACACAAGGTATTCTTTAGAAAAGTTGACAACAACTGACAATGTCCTTACCATGCTCTTAAATTTAAGGTTCGTGCTACATGGACTTTTGAAATTCAGAATGGGATGAAAGAGCATGAGTCTGCACAACACGTGAGAATTTTATAATTTTATAATTAAATAATTTTATGGCTAATCATTTCAAGCCCAGGAAAATCTAGACTAATACAACATGTGATAACAATGCAATACAGAGATTGCTGACTAACAGAAAGAATACCAGCTTTGCAACAATGCCCTCTGCCTCACACACCTCACTTCCAAAAGCTACTGGAGCACGTAATGGTTTCTGCATTATACTCAGCTAAAAATTCCATAGCTCTTACAGTGCCAGATACACTATCGATTGAATTAAATACGTCCTCTAGAATAATTTATTCCTCCCATTCTGTGAATTGCTGCAAGTTTCAGACATCTGGACCTGTCATATCATATTATCTCAGAACAATAACCATAAGCTGAGAGACTGATCTGTTTATGAGAATGGTATTCGTGCAGGGCCACAAAAGCAAAATCAAGAATATTCATACTTCCCTACTTATCGCCTTATGCTAGAGCAATTTACTCTGTACCATTTTGTGCCTTCATCTTAGATCTCAAGCGGAGATTGATTTAACAGAAAAGAATACTTTGTTTATGGCTGAATATCTATCAAACATAGGCCTGAATAATTCTTGAGTAGCACAGGAAAAGTTGGAAGTCCTCTACTAAGTTTTACTGTTCTGTTGTGCATTATATAAGCCTTTTAATAGCTATTCAAACAGATGAACATTGATCTTTAATGCAATTTATGTTTCATGGTCTTATATCTGTTTGTTGACAAATGCTGTGTGAGTAAAACCTCTCTTTACTTAGTTATCTGTGGGGTTTTTTTTCATTTTTATGAATGATGATAAATACCTAAACTTCTTGCCAAAATTCTTTTTACAAATTATTATTGGTATGGTAACAACCTCCCTAAGAGTCTTTGGACACATGGGAACCTTTTATAACCCCAAACCTGGGACATTCTGTGTGAGTGTAATGCTGGATTGTGTCCACAGCCTGCCTATAGCTGCTTGACCTCCTTCCCTACCAATGGCAAGCCTGGGGAAAGCTGAGGGTAAGTTTATCTCTACAGAATAATTTCACTGCTGGCTAAAGGACAAACAGGAGCCTAGGGAGGTACTCAAGTACCACATGGGAATGCATTTTGAAAGACAGTTGTGAGCTGTGCAAGACTTGGCCAAAGTTTTCAGAAGTGCTGAACGTGTGTACTGACACAGATATTTGGTGTCTCTTTCTCTGTCTGTGCTTTTGCTGGGAAAGAAAAGCACCATGTTGAGCTGCTGTGAGCCAAGGTTGTGGCCTGTTCTGACAGGACAGACAAGGTGAAAGGCAGTGTAATACTAATGTACCTACCTGACTTCTGGTCTGATCCTGATTTATGTTTATCGGGAATGTGTGCAGGGTCGTAAACATGCTTCTTTACACCCATGCATATACAGATTATGTCATATGAATTTTATTGACTGTAAATTTTCAAATGATTTACGTATCTTTGAAAATTTAATTCCTAGCAGCCTCTAAATAATTTAATTTTGAACTTTCAGTCTGGAAGGCCAGGGTTCTTTAATGTACACCATCACACACATATGACACTGCTTCTGATTTGGTTTTTAGCTTAAAGGCATTTGCCTATATTTCATATTAAACTCACAAGAAACATTTCTGTAACTAACTGAAATGCTACATACATGTTTACTTTTAGAATATAAAAGTAAGGATATATTTGTACAAAAATATTTAGATACCAGTATTGCTTACTCTTTATTGAATAAGTAAAAATGACACTTCTGAAGAGTTAACACACAAGTGATTACTGAAGCATGTATACTTGTAATGTATGGAGTCTGTCTTTATATACTATCTTTTTGTCAGATAGTATGACCTTTCCTTTTTGTTCCTACTTATGATTTCTTCACATTTCGCCATTGCTTTAAGAAAGCAGATGAGTTAATTTAATTAATTTAGTTTTCTAAAACTAATGCTGGAAAACCTGTTGGGGAATAAGAATTAAAGATATAGTCAAGTTATTCTAAGTTGTTCTCTGTGTTCAGATAATTTAAAATCTCAATGAAAATGGTTAAAAGTTATGACAAACCTGCACCTCAGATCTTTACTGAACCTTACCCAGCCCAATTGTAAGCTCACATGCAACTCATGTGACAATGTCATGGGTTACAGTACAAAATGTAATCAAAAGTGTGTTATTCTATCACCATCTGTTGGAACTGGAATGAAGGGAATTGATGCAATCTTGTGTTGATAAGCCAGCTGATAAGAAATCAGCAGGACAATTTCCTTATTTCTCCCACAACCCATCCTCCCTCTAGGGAGGGGTTTTCTGCTGATGGGCCATTGAGTCTACTGATAAGCTTACATCATCCCATTGGAAAATGCTCCATTCAAGGGGAGAAGCTGATGGGCCATTGAGTCCACTGATAAGCTTATCATCTCATTGGAAAATGCTCCATCCAAGGGGAGAAGCCAAGCCCCTCTACCTGGATAAAAACCTGAGAACTGGAGTACCAACCCGCCTTTCTTCACTGGACTCTCAGAGGAAGACCAGGCCCATCTAGTACGACTGGACTACTGCCAACACCCTGACCAACAGGCTATCAGGTTGTATTCTGACTTTGTGAGTGGCTTTCTTTCTTTTCTTCCTATTTCCTAATAAATTGTATTTCTGACTTGGAGTCTCTCACTGGTTTTGCTCTCAAACCAGTACAGACAATTAATCTTTTCTTCCTTCTAGAGAAGACCTCTGCACAGAATATACCTGTAGCCCAAAATCACAAGCTCCCAATGATGTCTTCTGTATTCATGGATTGTGGAACTGGGATGAGCATTTCCTGAGATCCCCTTAAAGGCTTTACCTTAGAAATTCTGCACCCTGGCAAAAGGAATGAATGTGCTCTGCTTTCCAACCCTGTAGACTGTATTCACTTCACACTTCAGCCCACTAGAGATGGGGGCTGAGATGATATTGAGAAGTATAGAGATATAGAGATGATATTGAAAAAGTTTCTTTTAGTCTATCTAATGGGAAATTTTATTTTTTTCCCTTAAAGGCCATTTTCTTACCTGAGCTTCAAGTGCAAAAATAGAGACATGAAATAATATTATGTGTTGCCAAACAGTATCAAAGAAAAAACAACACTTATAAAGTTTTATTTTGTGTGAACAATTCAGCACAGTCTTAAAAAGGCATGAAATAATATTCAGATTGTTTTGAGCTCCATGGCCAGGTTTTGTTGAAAAACTGAATCTCTTCAGCCTGGATTCTGCATTGAGAACAAAGCATAATTTACCATTGTGTTCCTCAGTGTTGCAATGTTAAAAGGTTGAGTGAGCCAACCTTCCTCTGTTCATGTGACAAATGATCAGATTAAGACATTTCCTTATTTAGGAACCAGGGCTGATCATCATAAGGGTCAAATGGAAGATCACTCATGTTGGAAACACCCATTCTGTTGCAAGAGAGCACTGCACTTTTTGCTTGAAGCATCCAGACATTTTGTGTTTACTACAGTAAACACTTGTCCTGAATTATGAGAGAGAATGCAGGGTTTTTTTGTTGGCTTTTTAAATTTTATTTTCAATTAGGACATGTAAGCCTCTGAAGTGAGATGCTGAGACTGTATTTTGTAGTGGAATTTAAACTGACATATTGTCTTTCTGATATGTTTAGAAGAAGATGACCACTGAGATGTGCTAGAAACTGCAGCTGGTTACTACCCACTGCAATGATTCTTAGATCAGAAAGGATTCCACTGCAGTTTTGCTGTTTAATTTCATTTTTTATATCAACAGCTGTTGTCTGTTGAATACTACAGGCCAGATTATTAAATTCCTGAGAACAGCAATGAGATAATTTGTATATTTGTGTGTCTGCAAGAAAGCATGGAAGAGGAACAAACAAGAAATATATTTTACCAAATTAGTGTCTCTGCTCTGTAAAAAAGTTTCTGCTCTTCTGTGGACAAAACAGTTTAATTCAAAAGATTTTCATTTAATAAGATAAACCATCTCTGGGTTGAATTCACTTAAATAGTACACTTATGCAGGATGAACAGCTGATGTTAGACTATTGGCAAACAGCACAGTCATAAACAATTCTTTTCTCATGTATGTGTAGTTGCAAGGCTGCCTACTACCATTTATGTGAGTTCTTGGGAGGGAGAGAGGCTTTAACAGGTGTTTATTCATTCCTTGGCAGTGGTGAAACTTCTAGAAGAAAAATTAACAAATATAATTTTAGAGGTAAACTGCTAGACACTGTAACCTGGTCCAACTTACTCCTCATTTTTTGCTATTTTGTCAGGCAATAGTTTTACACATCACTTTTAGAAACCTGCTATACTGCGTCACATTTAAAGATGATCTTCAAAAATTCTGTTAAGAGTTTCATGCTATCTTTAGAACAAAAATCAGATTTAATTATTTGTTTCATTACTTATGTAGCTGATACTACTTTGACAGCTGCTGCCACAAAACACTAATATGGCTTAAAAATAACACAGCAGTAACATCAATACACTTCACAGAACTGCTGCAGCTGCTTTGGGATGAAACACAAAACCTCCCAAAAGGCTGCAAATGAAAACAAAACAATATGTGCTGATTTATGTTGCATTCTGAAGGTCAGTAAAACTGGAATCTAGCAAGAAGCACATGAGAGCAAATTCCATGAGAGACATCTGCCTCTGCTAAGTGGTGCTGCCAGTGCTGCAAAACTCAGCGTTAGAATTTGACAGTATAATATGTCCAGACTGGTTTAAATGTTTAATTAGTTGCTGATAGGCACCATGAGAATGAAAGAACATGTTTAGGCTTATGTTGGTGAGAAGCATATGGTCACATGGTCAGTCTAGCAGGGCGTATTTATAGCCTTCAGAGTTACATCAGACCCACAGCATGTGAGTGAACAGTGGAAGGCTGATCTCTCTGGGAGCTCCAGCTGCAAAACACCACAGACTTCAGCCTGGGTGCGTGTCATAGAATCACCCATGGTTAGTCCATTAGGTCCAGTTTGTGTCAGTCCAGATTAATACTGTGACATGCATGGCAAAAATATAATTGTTTCCCTTCAGTTAGGAATGAAGACAAAGCATGCTTCACCTCTTGTCCTTTTTTCTTGAATGACAAGATACACTGTTTAATGGCTACAGTTCTTGATGGTGCCACCAGAAAGGTCAAAAATTAACCAGAAAGGTTAAGTTCTGAAGTCTGAATTAATTTTTTAAATTCCTTTCGGAAGTGAGGCCTGTGCAGCTCAATGGAAACATGGAGGAAGTTAATCTTCCTACATATGATACTTGGTCTGTATCAGGTGTGCTGTAGGTGTGAAGAGTTCAGACAGGCTCCCTATGCCATACTATGAGAAACTGTCAAGCGGGGAGGACAGGGGTTTCCTATTTCTCTTGCCAGTAATAAATTTGATGTCACAGTGGTATGGTGGCAAGGGGTGGGAGGAAGCAACTAAAATATAAATTCCTTGCAATTCGCCAGTTCATAACAGCATCTCTTCTTCCACTCTTACATTGATTAAAACAACCCAGAACACATTTTCATGCTTCATTTCCTAGTTTACAATATTTTCAGCTGTAAATGGGGTAATGAGAAGTGAAGACCTGCAGACAAGGGAACAGGTTCTTTTCATCACTGAAATTGAAATGCGGGTGTGCCCTTGGCAAGCACAAAAGTAGATGTACATTATGAAGAAAGGGATTTTTAAGTGGTAAATATTTATAACAATACCTTGAATTAATAAGATTCTAATTAAAGTTTCATAGGAAATGTGGCAAGTTTTGTTATGTATTTAAAAAGAACGTTGTCGTTTAAGAAGTGGAAGAATGTAAATAAATTTGAGAATCTGTAACTGGAAAATAGAAAATGAGACAAAAAATTCTTGCTAATGAATTATGGCAGGACTGTGCACAATTTATTTTAACCTTATCTAAGAGCTTGTCTGTCTATATGACAAGAGAGCTAGGTAATATGTAGTAACAGCTGTATACAAAGAACATGCTAAACTCAGTTGTTTCTTTCTTAATAATTGCTAATTCTGTTTTAAAGTAATGGCTACAATCAATTTTTTCCTCAGGTTTGGAGGACTTCAAAATACTGAAGTGCAAAAGAGTGAGATTAATAAAAGATAATCCTTAGAAAGAAAAATTCTGGAGTGCATTAGGAGAAGTGTTGTACACAAACATTCTGTGTGAGGAAGCCTCTTAACTGTAGACATAATTTTGGGCAGTGTTTCTTTAACCCAGAGCTAGCAATTGGCTAAATTGCCCCTCACCACAACAAATCCAGAATGCACGTGCACAGATGTGGAAGGTGTAATGTGACCCTGTGCAACCAAACAGGGGCCAGCAAATGTGTCTGTTCCCCCTGAGTCCTTGCCATGGCACTCTTCAAACCTTTGTATTGCTGACCCTTTCCTTGCCATCAGCTAAGCTTCAGAAGTGCTGAGTCCAATCTTTTTGCTGGTAAACTGGGCTGTAGTAGATTTTTGTATGCCTGAGAATCTTTGCCTGACCCAGAAGCATGATGCAAGGGAGAATTTGGGTGCATGAGACCCTCTAACAAGTTCAGGCTGCAACCAGGTGTGAGAACGTTTGCCTGCTGGGCAAGCTGGTATCTGAGAAAGGGCTCAGACTCCCACTGCATTAGGAATTTAGACCTGGAGTTTACAGCCTGCGGCTCATGAGCTATTTTTGACTTCAAGACTATAGAAGTCAGTGAAAAAAGGGAAAAAGCAGCCTAATGCTGTTAATCTTATATTTGCTCCAAAGAAATCTAGTCAGCCTTGGAAGATTTGCAGGACTCTAAAAATTAAAAAAGAGAAAAACATGAGGTTAAAGAAAGAAGACTGATTTGTGAGCCCTACCTTTCATTGGAGATGGCAATTTAAATTTTGCAGTCAGTTACAAGAAGATTTGAACTACACTCAAGGAGTTGTGAGGATGATGATTTAAGTACCTGGGAGGAAAAATTCATTAGATGAAGCATATTAAATTCAATGGGAACAAGTTTAGGCCCAAAACTGCAGAAGATTAAAGAAACTATGAAAGTATTCTAATACAAGTCTTGTGAAATAATATATTTATCTACTAATCAAAGAAATGTGAAGATTTTTGGAAAAGATAATTTAAAATTAAAAAAAGCCTTAAATACCTGAAACCTAATCAATTGGATAGAAAAATATAGTTGCTTTTTGTTGTGAATGATCAATGATAAATATGAAATGCAGCTTAGTTTTGCATACACTACAACATGATTTTTTTTCAGTTGCAAACAGATTTTTGCTTTATTGTGGTACATATTTTTAGTAGTAATTTTGAGAGATTTATGAGAAATCATAATGAACATAATTAAAATAATCCCATTATCCTGGATGTGCACTTTTGCCAGTTGTGATGTGTGTTTCATTCTCCGATGCATCAGCATTTGAATACAAAAGGTTAAATCAGACCCCACAAGATTATTTATATGTGTATTTGCCAAAGAAAAAATAGAGCTTTCTAAACTGCTTTGAAGTGCATTATGTCATTTAAACCTTCATAATGTGCATAATAAATGGAGCATAAATGTGCATATTACAAAGGAGTCAATCATCATATTTTTCCTGAAATAAAAAGATGGGTCATGGGAAAATTCGAGCACAGACTTTATATGAAAGTTTAATGCTCCTCACAATTTGTAGAGATTTTGTATTACCCATAAAGTGTTTTTAGTTTTTCGTTAGCCTCTTGTATTTTTAACTGGAAGTGTCAAATATGCTTACAGATCAAATCAAATCAATCTCAATATTCAGTTTTCTGTGTCCAAGAACACCATAAGAAATTTGTGAAGACTTTCTTTCATAGACCACTGAACGATGAACTGCATGTGAATCTTTTGTACAAATTTTCGTCTTAATCACTTTGAGGTTAAAACTTACAGATGCATAAAATTTCTCTATATTGAAGGAAAAAAGGCAAAAATCTGTGGCTCCTCTGGACAGATCCCACTTACGGATCAGTGTCAAGGTATCAGATTTAGGCCAGGTTGAAAAATCTTGTTGAGACAAGAAGCTTATGATTTAGTGGCCTTGCAGTGTGTACATTTCACATACTTTCCATATAATCCCATATTTTGGTAAATTCTCTCTCAGATGAAATATTTATTATATGACTCAGACAATATGTTTAAGAAGAGTTTCATCTTGTAACAGTAGCTCAGACTGGGACAAGCCTCAAAAAAACCTGTGTCATGAGGCCTTTAATTTTCCTGGTAATTAATTTTATTCCTTAATTATTAATAAA
>VWYI01008821.1:0-42993 GCA_013399455.1 Anthoscopus minutus
ATTATTGATGATTAAGTAATTACTCTGGCTTTAGTGAGTGATTCCATTTCTTTCTGCCAGAGGATTTTGGTTTTTATCAGGCCCTGGTCAAGCCACTGTGTCTTGCTGTGTAAAACATGACTTGGATAAAGGATTAGTGTTTATATGATTGTGTTACTGGGGGTCATGGAGATGCATAGGGCTGAAGTGGAGGGAAAGACTGATAATGCTGCTAGGCAGAATCTATCTGACAATACAGACCAGGATTGTCCTCCTTTCCTAGGAAATAAGGTAACTCAGAGTCACACCATGTCCTTCAGTTCCAGACAGAAAATAAACTGTAGACTCCTGCTTCTATCTTGCTTAACTCTATGTATTTGGTTCATACTATATTTGTAAGTATATAATGTCTTCTGGGAACTGTTTCTCTATTACCTCAACATAGCTAGCCAATTTAATTGATTGATTCCCTGAGAAGCTTAGAGCAGTATAAAAATTAGATCTTTTTTTCTAAACTAATTTATAGAACAGAAAACATTTCCCTGAGATGTTTTTGGGGATTGCAAAGTATTCTACTAGTGCTTTGTGATGGGCTGGTTTTTGCTCGATTTGTATGTTTATGTACTCAGTGCGCTGTAGGATAAATGGTAACTGTTTAAACTGTGAGAATTATCCTAAGTCATCTGCTGCCTTTGGAGTACCTATTGGAGATTATTGGAAATCATTATCTGCTTGTTAAGGATTTGTGCTTTTGGAGCAAGAGCATGTGCCTGCTGTCCTTGCTGAAGAACTGTGAATGATGTGAGTACTGTGCCATCAGTGAAGCCCCAGGTAACTCATGTGTGGTTTCCATAATTAAGAACCTTGCACAGTCTTAGTGCAATAAGGTGCTCCTTGGGACAAGTTGTGTGGTTTTTAAACCCTATATAAATACCATGGGAAACATGTCTCTCAAGTGCTGCTTTATGAGAGAGAGAACAACCATGAGAAGACATTGAGGAGAATGCAAGAATAGAAGAGGAGAAATGAGAATCTTTACAGCCTCAGCTCTTCCTCACATTGTTGCTGCTATCTTTAGGAAATGGATGAGAGGGTGACACTTCTTTCCTGTACTGGTTTACATTATTCAGGCCTAAGTTCAGGCAAGATTAGAAGCAGAAATTTCACCTGGATTTCAGCAAATTGCTGTCACTAGAGCTGCATTTGATTATTCCAGTGCAGCCTTTCAGGTCTATGGTTCTGATTAACACTGACTCTAAATTGGGGAAAACAGCCTTGCAAAGTTAGTGTAAAAGGACTGTAATGCCCAGCATGCTATGAAGAAAACCCCATGGTGGGTATCATGTTTCTGGGTGCTGTTAAGGCTGATAACTGACTAGAAAGCTGTCTTCTGGATACTTCAATATAGCCCAGAATTCCAGATCCCTCTTTTTAAGAAGCTCAGGAGCAGGAGAAGAATTCTGTGAGTTCAGTTCAGTTGGTCGTTTTTGGCCTTAAGGGTCATCATCATCATGAATTTGGAGTGATCACTGAAGTGTATTTTCCACAGAGCACAGTGACTGTCCATTTTCTTTGTGGGAAAATGCCTTTGCTTACTTCTAGCTCCTACTTCAAGGAACCTGACTATTCTATATAGAAATTAAGTTGGCTTCTGAGCCAACTCAAAGCAGCAAAAGCCCCATCTTTATGCCTGGACAATTCACATTCTGATCCTTATCACTGATTTTCTAATGCAAGTTCAGATGATGCTGCATAAAGCTCACATGAAAATGCCTGCATGGAGCATGGAGAAGCTCAGTTGCAGTAATTACATCCCAGTAGCAGTGCTGCTGTAATTGCAATATGTAATTAAGGTGATATGGAACTATATTACTCTTACTCACATGGGCCATTTTTTTCATTAGAAATGTGTGATTCTATTCAAATTCTCAGGTGACCTAATCTAATATAGTCACTGATGCCTGCAACTGAGGTGGAAATGCCAATGTAGTCATAAAGACCTTTACACTTGGTTCACTGAACCTGACACCATTTCACTCTAACTTGTCTTTCAATCTAATCAGTCAGTACTAGAATTTAAATTCAACATTTTTTAATATATTGTCATGGCTTCTGTCTGGAACATTAGACACTGATCTTTTTATTTCCTCTCTGAAGCAGCATGATGGCAACCAGTAAAGAGGTCAGTGACAAAACAGGATTGCTTAATGACAGACAAAAGCATCTACAAAAATTCTGTGACTTTCATATGCGGATATCTCTGCAGCTGATCCCTCCTCTCCTCCAGAATAGTATCTGAGTAATATGAGTGCTCTCAGAATTCTTTTTTGTTTTCCTGTTATTTCATAAGTAAGGTCTGAACCCAGAATCTAAGCATCATTCAAGATTTTTTATATATATATATGGTATTTTAAAATCGAGATAAAAGTTTGATGGCTTAGGCTCAGATTTAAATTAGTTAATTAGTTATTGATGCTTTTCAGGCACTTAAAATAATTTATGAAGTCCTTCAGATGACTAAGTATGAACTCTTCTCTCCTTTCCAACCTCCTTCTTGACATGCTTGGAAAGGGAAAAATGAAGAATTCGTTTCATTACCATACCGAGGTGTCCTGTTGCAGGATTATTATTTCTCTGGAAAACAATAGAAAGAATTTTCAGGGGGAAGCATTAAAATGGGATTTCTAGAAGTTCTGAACTAAATAAGGAAAAAAAATCAAAATGTCTAATATATGAAGTTATCTGAAAAACAAATCAAAATGTTGATTACAACAAAATTCTTGAATTGAGAAAGGCAGCTGCTGTTTTGTGAATGTTTAGCCATACCCTGGTTTCGAAGTTGTTGTGTAAACTCAGCTTTTATTGCATAAAAATAAATTGCATAAAGATTCTAAGATGGCCAAATTCTGCAATTTGAAGCCCAGAATGACTTGTGCCACAAAAACCTTAATTCAGAGCTCGTTGTTGCAACTCTTGTATCAATAATGAGCTACTGTGCAAGTCCTAAAAGCAGGTAGTGCTCTGAGTGGCTGTTACGAGGCACAAAAGATCATCCATTAAAGTTGTCCAATGATAATGATAAAAATGGGTGTCAGATTCAGTCTGGTCAGGACCTGTGATTGCAATTTCTGTATCGAAATATTCTGTGTGAAATTTCTCCTTCAAACTATTACAGTTGTATTTCCTCATCCATAGGCTTAGAGTCAAAATTTCCCTGCTTCTATAACTCTTTGCTGGCGGTGCTGCTATTCTGAAATTTTATCTGAAGTAATACTTAGCAACTCTTTCTTGCTGGCTTTGCTATGATCCTGGCTAAACCTAGGCATTCCATGTTTCCTAAACACTCTTCTATATAGCCATCTTCTTATTTTTCTCTTTTGTCACTATTTGATTTATTTTTCAGTCAGGCTTTTCATTTTCTTAGCAATTATTCTGATGCATCTGAGATTCAGGTTATTGAGTATCTTCTCCCCAGCTTGCCTGGACTGGCTGGCACCCCTTGCTAACCCCATGCTCCTGTTGATGTTCGCCCATCACTTTACACCTTCATTTATTCATGTGTGAAATGGGGAGGAATGGTTGTCACACCAAATCCACCCCCACACATGTATCATGGATTGAAACATGTTTTGATAAATGTTTCTGATGATGCCACACCAGGACACCATGATGAGAGAGATGTGTCTGGGTCCTTTGAAGGGGATCAGGTGTAAGGAACAGGTACTGGCAAAGGCTGTGTTTCAGGTGGCTTTGTAACACCTTCCACTTGGTCATTTTTTCTTTCAGTTTCTGTGTAAATCCACATAAGGCTTTACTTACAAGCATTCAGAACCGCTTGTCAACTGGAACTAAAAGGTGAAAGTCTTATTTACAGTTTGTCATAATGCTGTGTGCTAATGATGAACCTTTTTCTCTTGTTTCTCCCTTGTGTTCCCAGATAAAATGAGAATAGTTGTACACAGTGTCCTAGGAAGTCATGAGGGTTAATGACTCTTTTCATCATGTTCTGAACATTATAGAGTACTTGGAAGAGATTTTTGTATCTGTAAAAAGATTCTGCATTTCTGATATAAGTTGAAGGGTTCAAACAGATATTTTGAAAAGCATCTCTTTGTATCTAAGTCATGTATTCCAAAAGTTTTATGTGGCTATTGTTGCAAAGTTTATTGGAAAAGTAGTGGGAGGACTGCCCCCATTTACATTGCCTGAGTGGTAGAAAGGGCGAAACTTAAAGTGTTTTCAGATGAGTACAGCCAAAATTCTGCCACTTGACTTGGGGCTACTTTTGTTTGGTGAAATTGCAAATAGAATATGAAAATGTGTGTTGTGAAAGATAAATTTGGAGGAATTGTTGTATTAGATAATTTGCCTTTTTAAGTAGAAACAATATGAGGAGCTTAATTCAGAACAGAATAAATCTCAGTGTTGTTGCTGTGATTGTATAAAACTACACTGGTCTGCTCTACATTTGCCTTTAAACTGTTTATAATAGTTAAAGTGTCATTCCAGAGGAGAGTTTGGCTTAGGACTTCTTTTCTTAGGCAGAGAAAGCCATTTTATTCCATGTATGGACCTGGTCTCTCAAAGCTATTTTAGTGAGTAACTAGAAAATATTTTTTAGTGAAGCATGATTTCATTTGTGTTTACGTGCATTGGCCAATTTAATCAGGGAGCTACATTGTTCTGCAATTCTGCTATGCATTGTTTCAGGGAGAAACCAGGAATTTTTAGGTGTAGGCTGGATTATGTGTTTTTTAAACACTTTTTCTAAAAGCACATCTTGAAATCACTGTATTCTCAGTTTAGCTACTGAAGAATGAAACCCTTCTGTGCCTAGAAGAGACTGTTAAAAACATTACATCCCTAGCTGGTGTTAATCAACATTGCCTTTAACAGAACCAAGCCATTTTTAAACCTTTGCAGGCATTGATTCCAGCTTTCACATCTCAGCCCTCAGAAAAGCATTAATTTCTCTTGTTAGAGCACAGTGACAGGAGGCTGAAGAAGATCTGCTGGTTCTACAGTGGAATCAAAAACCTTTATTTAAGCTTTCATCTTTTAGACTATATTGTGGCAGATCTGCAAACATCTTAATGTAAGGATATGGGATAGAACTGTACTACTCTGGAAATGACAGCTGGGTATTTGCTCCCAGGACAGCTTCCCAAAGGGTAGGATCCCCAAAGGGTGGTAAGGAAACTATATATGTTTGACTGTATCTATATTCTGGCACTATTCAATGCTTAAGGAAGAATTTTGGTAATTTTCTGTTTGAGGCACCATTTAGTATTTATTTAGAATCCTCCCTAGTAATAATTGATATGATGTGATCTATTAACTTGGACGAAATGTTATAAAAGTGGTGTTTATATGTGTTAATACTATATATAATTAGACATAATAGTATTTTATGCCATTCAGTATTCCTTTGAAAGTGCAGAATCTGTAAATAGCAAATGGTTATGCTAATAAGACTGCTCAGTGTCCTCCATACATATTCTAGAAAGTCCTTTATTCTTCTTCCAGGGGTTTTGTCTCTGGAATTAAAGAGCAAATTACACCTCCGACAAGACATACAGCCTTTGTATCGAGACTACTGACTGCTGACATCTATTATAATCTTTATACTTTAAGTGACCCGAAGTCAGATTTTCAAGGTATTTATTTGCTTAAGAGCCATTAGACTCTAAATGGATTTCAGACTTGCCTAAGTAAATTAGAATCTTAATTCACACTGTAGATCTTATTAGACTTCATGTATCTTCAGGTGCCTAAACAGATTTGTATAGCTGCCTGTTGGATACTGGGAACTAGTCTGAAAGCATCCCTCAAAGCCAAGGCAAAACAATAGCTAAAGCGCAACAGTTTTTGGCAGACTTTTGAAATTAGTAATTAGATTCAAATTACTGAAGAAGAGGTGAAAGGCTTTGAATTTGTTATTGATGTTGGTTTTTCAGAGTGCTGTGAGTCACCAGTTTGTGAGCTGGTGTTTCAATGTTGGGCTGGAGTGGATGTAAGGCTGACAGGATACATATGTAGACTATGCCACTTCCAGCACCAGCTGGGCTTAGTCTGGAGCCATTTCACACTTCTGTTGATGTGAATAAAGACTTACAATAGACATTAGCAACTGTCAGAGAAATCCATGGTTGATATCTCATCAGCTTGAACCTTACTATCTCCTCAGCACACTGCCCTTCCTTGGATTACTTTTGTTCAGCTTGGAGTTCTTGCGAGTTTGTATTTTGGGCACCTGTTCAGTAAACAGTCCTGTAGGAACTTGTGTTTGTCTCCAGTGGAGCTTCTTGAAAATTTTTAAAAATTATTCTTTAAACCTACAACTTAGCTTCATCTTTCTCCTAGCAGAGAAATGAGAAAACATGCAAAAACTTCAGAAGCTGCTGAATTGTGTCCTGTATATACTCAATAGGTCTTCAAAAATTCAGCTGTGCAGCAGTATGATTTCTAGACATTTTGATATTTAGTTCTTTGGAGACGTTTAGGTATAAGATGATTTTAAATTTTATATATCTCAGAGAATTGGCACTAAGTTCTTAACAGTCAGTTGAGGAGGTTCTTGCTCAGGGGAGAAATTTGCTTTCAAGCATGTGGTAACTTTCAAATTCATCTATCCTTGACTTTGCTGTTATGTCCACTTATATCAGAATTAAAATTTGTACAGATTATGTGTATTGAGAATCTTATGACCTGTTGGGATATCACTTTGGGCTCTGTTCAAATACCACTGATAGGTGTGCATTATAGACATGTTTAGTCTCCTCCAATGGTGGTATAAGGAACCAGGCTTTTATTGAATTTTAGATAGTCTAAAGTGCTTATTGCGATCTTGAACTCAAATGCGCAGTAATCAGCAACAGAGTTGGGCACATAAGGGGCAATTTGAGCAATGCCGTTGATATCAGGGCTGCTGAATAAGTTTGAGAGATACTGATCTATCTCTGATTCATGTGTTGACCATTCAACAAGGTTGTCTAAAGTGAGCAGTAAATTCCAAGGGGAATGTTTTGGGTGGTCTGTCTGGATCTTACATCTTCTAGCATCACACAGTGGTCATTTTCTCATTCTCTCTTAAGACTTCTTTGAGGACTAATGCAACGTGGTTTCTCAGAAACACTGTTCGAGAGGAATTTTCTTTATTTAATTCTAAATGTCAAATATTTGGTTTTCTCTGTAACCCTTGGAAATTATTACATTGTCAAATGCTGAAGAACACTTATTGAAAGTGATACAGGTAGAGAAGTCTAGAGAAGTCAGAGAAACATGTATTAACATACAGCAATGTCATGGTAGAGTAACTCTCAGTGATAAAGGACGGCTCTATATTCCCCAGGGCTAGACCACATGGTAGAGCTTTTTGTATTTGTTGTGTTCTTAGAGCTGATGGACAAAGTCTTTTAATCTGAAGCAGCAGATATTCATATTTCTATGTTAAAGTGTTTTTCTGGGAATGGTATTCCTGGCATATTCTTTTCTTAGGAGTAGAGGAGGATAATTACTAGCAAAACGCAATGAAGTGTTATTGGTTAGGCACATTGGTTTTGAGAGAAATACACCGAGTCATAAAATTTACACCTCAGATTCCAAAGAGCCATTTTGTCTCTAAAGCTAAGTTTGAAATGTCAAGACAAATTCCCTTGTTTATTTTACTGGGAATTTCACAGGTGCTGAAAGGCATGAGATTAGTAATAATCGTTGAGTTCCCAAATACCTTGGACCTCTTTGAATATCCTGAGTAGAAAAAGTCAACAACACTCTTCTGAGAATGTACCACATGGAGAGGGCAAAACACTTGGTTTTGAGTGGTTGGCAAAGGCTGTAAATACAGCTGGGAAAATATTACTGTATTCATAGTTGTAATGGCATTCTGCTGTCACTTGAAAATGCTGGATCTCTGTAGTAAGCTATTAAATAGAAATCCATTAATATCCCCTTTAAAGTTTTTCATTCCAGGTTCTTGAATATGTCTGCCTCCTTTTTTGCTACAATAGGCAGTTTTGTTTTCTGCTCACTTGCATACCAAGTATAGTTAGTTAATGAATATTTAATTTCCATTTATGCAGAGACTCTTGTTAAGTAGGAAAATACATTGTACAACAAAAGTTTCAGACCCATTTTCACACTAAAAATGAAAGTCTGACTATTTATTGTAAGTCCGATTCTGGAAATACTGCAGTTGATATTCTAGTTTAAGTGACCTTTGAAATGGTTAGATGTGGAAGCTCTGTGTTTATTAGGTTTTTATTGTGTCTGTTATAAGGCAAAGTGGTGGTAGATTATTAAGCATGCTAAATGAGGAAGAAAAAAATATAATGGAAAGAGTTGTGATGGAAATCAGTGATGACTGGTTTCTAGGTTTCAAGTCTTCAAGACAGCGTTTTTAGGGGCTGCAGTGGATTCCAGCTTTTATGTCTACAGTCATGTGGAGGCAGGAGATGAACCAAGTATTAAAGGCTGAGAAATAAATATGAGCTGAAATTAGCATTGTGTAGTATTTGGTTCAAGTACAAGTGGATGAAGGGTGAACGAACCATTAGAAATATGGAAGTGTATCTTTAATGCCTAAGCCCTCGGATGAGTGTGTCCTTCAAGATGTTTTCTGTTTTGTATGAACAAAAGGTTGTGCTGTGATGTAACTAGTCCAGTTCACTGTGTATCAGGCATCAGGTTGCTTGTTGGTAGGGATCTTGAATTAGTCCAAAGTCCTCACAAATAAGATATTCGATGCTCAGACAAAGAAAGTATTTTGGTAAATGACATTGCAGTTTGAGAGCAGAATAACTCCTGTGTGTGTCTGCTAGGTTAGGTGATACGTGCAGTCTTGCAATCTGTCCATTTGATAGCATGCTTTGAGTGTTATAAATATTATGTTTATTTGTTTGACAGGCATTATGCTTTCCTATTGAGAACTCAAATGATTCACTGGCAGTAGCAATTAATCTATAATAGTCTACCTTGAAAATTTTTTTTCATTAAACATGAACTAAAATTATTTGTTGGGGAATCAGAATGAAAAGCCTTTTAGATTTAAAACCCTTAAACTGAAATAGCTTTTCACAAACGATCCTTTGCAATGTCTTTCTCTTTTCAGCACTTTTTGTAGCACTATTCCCAGAGATGAACTCACTAACAAGAGACAGGGACTGTAAGATAAGAGTCTAAAACCTGATCAGATACCTCAGTGTGAGCTGTGGGAAATGTGTGTATCATGGAAAAAACAGCTTCTAAAAGGAACACCACCACAAATAAAAAAAGCCCTATTGTTGTGAAGATCCGTGGATATTATTCTTTATGTAGTGCCAAGAACAAGATCCAGAGTCAGGAAGTGGTATTTAACTTTATTTGTTATCTTAAAGTTCATGATATCTTCTCTGTAGAGACAAAGTCAAAGGAAAAGAGGCTAATTTTCTCAGTAGCTTACAGACTTCCTCAAGACCTGTTTTCTTCAGGTCATTTAACTTAACTGGTCTGTGACTGCTAAAAGTGAAATGATAAACTCTCTTTTACTGCAGCCTGGATGTCTGCAAAGGTTGATGAGGATGAAAGGATGTTGTATCTCCTATTTTCATATAGCTGCACTTGATGTATGTGGCACCTCATAGTTAGGAAGAAAGGAGACAACATTTTATTACACTATTTGTATTACAGTAGTGCTGATAGGACACAGGACCACAGCCTCTATTTTTTAGGCTCTAAACAAAAGTTAATTTAGTTCTAGCCCCAAAAAACTTACATTTCAAACAAATGTTGTAGAGTAGAAACATTTTCTCAGTGGTTAAATGAAAGTACCTTTTTTTTCTGCCTCATTGAAGGATCATGTAATGAAAGTGTAAGCTTGAGAAGAAGTAGAAAGCAATTTTCAAGGAGCCTAAAACAGTGCTGTGTAATTCTTGCTTATGACACTACTGAGTGGTTTCTTGTACTCTCAAAATACCATAACAACGGCTGCTATTGCATGTCAGTTTTTCAGACCTGTTCCAATTATTCTCACCTAATTTGACATCTACATCCTGGATCTAAGTTAACCATCCACAGCAGGGGTGTAAGCTCAACTTCAAACCCTCTGAAACAACTTATTTGGAAGTCTTTCCTCATCTTGTTCCAGTGGTTCTGTATACATGAGCGTACATGTTACAGTGTATGCAGAGCCACAGGACAGATAAAATTATGAGTTGAAATGTGGTGGTTCTTCTAGAATCAATCTTGCGCTGCATTTTTCAGTGTCTCATTATGTATATATTTTAGACACTTGTGCAAGTTTTTCAGAAAGCTTAGCTCTGCTCTTCATCACAGGGTTCCCTAACTTACCTTTGTCTTTGTGACAAGTATGACCTCTGGCATTGCACCTTCCACTGTCTTGCTGCCAGTAGTCTCTGTTTATTTGGTGGTCTCTTCAGCTATAATTGAATTGATCATGTAAAATGTAATCACCTTCTTCTACATTTGAAGGCTGGCTCCAGGTGCCCATGTGGGTGTGATGATAAGGATTTGGGAGATGGTATGAACTGTAACTAAATTAGAAGCACTGTTCCTGTGTTTCTTCATCTATAAAAATAGGAAACTTGTTATATGCTTTGGTTCAGTCATAAAATGGAGCATGTGGGCGCAGAAGGAAAAGCTTTTATTTTCTTAGCTTCTGAACTAAAAAATTGTAAGTTTAACCTCTTTTTTTATTGTTGTATTTCTTATTTAGTGTTAACACAGAATGGCAAAACCAGGAAACATGCAGTGTAGTGGCTGGCCTAATCTACAGTAACATTTCCCTTCCCTAAGGTGCTCTAGTTCTCACAGTGATGATAGATAGCTATTGATATTTTAATTGGTGTCTAATGTCCTCTCACTGTCACCATGCCTGGATTTTTTGGTAGTCCCATCTGATGGCTATGGGCACTAGGGTTAATAGGAATGCAGGCATAGCTGGTCTGGGTCAAATCCCTCCATGCTTTAGTTTGCTAAAATTTCCCATGGCCTCCAGGATGTGACAGAAAGGATGTAGCAGTTAAAGGTATCTTTCACTATCACACACTAAATTAGAGCTGTACTAACTTCCTGAGGGAATACGTAATGATACCCAATAGTTCCAGAAGATTGAAACCAAGCAGGAGTTATTAGGCTGTAGAAGAGAAAATGTACTTCTTTCTGATTCTCTGTTCTTTATCTCCTACTTCTGTCTTAATGAACTGTAATCTGGATAAAAAACAAAGCTTGGGGGGAAAAAAGAAAAAACACTCTCCATTCTCTTGAGCCTGTACACTTATCTCCTAAAGGAGACTAACAGTGTTTTCTTTCTCACAGTAAAAGTGTGACTACATGGCAGCTCTCCTTTTCCAATTTGGAGATTTTTTCCTCCTTTTGTCCCTTAATTTTTGTTTTATTCCTGACTTAAATCACTGAGTCTGGTGCTATTTTGCCTGCATCTCTAAAATAAAAACAGGCTTTGTGCTCGTGAACTTCTAATCAGAAGTGATGACAAATCCTTGACTGGGGCACCATTGCCCTTGTCCTCATTAAATATTTTATCCTTTCTGATATCACTGAACATGCAACTGTAATAAAGGCCAATTTCTGCCACTGGATATGTGGAGAGGTTGATGCCTTTTATGTTTGTGCAGGAGCACCTCACAGTGATTATCTATAGTTGTGCTGAACTCCATTTCATTTGGTTTCCTCCATTTCATGGGAATGAAATGATGCTTGTGCATTATTAACAGGGCCTAGCAAGATTGCTGAGGAGAGACTGTGAAATGCAGTATATAATAATATTTATGTAATTAATGCCCTGGGATTTGAATGAAAAATACTGCTATTTTGCAACCCTAATTTTCAGTTTCTGGCACCCTCAGAGTAACAAGGAAACTGTAAATTGCACTTTAATGTCCCTAAGTTGTTGTCTCTGATATGAAAGGTTGATGATATTGGCTGTCTTGAAGTGATGATTAGCTGGGATCTAATTGTGATACTAGCACAGAATCATGTTCAAATGTAATGTCATTAGTGTGTCCTTCCAAGGATGACATGTGGCAAGGAACTTAATTTATTTTCTGCCTTTTTTTGAGAAAAGATGAAGGATATTCAGAAAAGAAGCCAGACAAGAAAAAAACTGTGTTCTTCTGACTTTCCTCTATGCCCCCTCCTGTGACCCTGTCCAGATCAGATAGCAGGTCAGGTAGCAGGCACTCTGAATGGACTAATGTCTTGAGCTTTCATTGTACCTCTCAGTGTGGACTAGCAGACTTTTTTGAGCCATCAGTGGCTACACTGCTGTCCATAGCTGTGCTAGCAATCAGTGAAGGGGACATGTACCTACAACTGCCTCTTCTTTGACCTTCAGAAATGTAATATACAAGCAAGTTGTACTGATGAAGTTGTAGCCTCTTCTGAAAACCCTATCCCTTTGTAGGGGACATAATTTATCCTTTCCACGACAGGGTTGAACTGATCATAGTACCCCTGACCTGGTTTAGTTTACACTATTGTGAAACAACTGAATAAAGTTCAGTTCATCTGTCCTCCAAATCCAACACCACCAAAAGTACGTTTCTGTGGTGCTCAAAGACTAGCAAAATAATCTTCATTCTGTAGCATGTCCTTGGTGCAGGACTCCCAGCCATCTCCAGCAGCCTGAACATGGTGTGTGTTCCTACTGTGCTGTTTCCTCAAAGCTGGGTTAATCTATGGGGAAACAGACATGAGCTGTAATGGTCTCTGTGATAGTAAATAACAGACACTTTGTAGTTGTCTCCTAAGAGAGCCCTGTCCTTTGGCTTCCTTAAGAGTATGGGAAGATGAGGGGAAGAGCTAGTTGTTGGTGACCTAGGCGGGTAGTCAGGGCTCTCTGGAAATGAGCTGTGTGGACTACAAAGTGATAGAGGCAGTGCAACCAGCTTAAGAAAGTTGCTGCCAGGTAGAATATAAGTTTTGGAGGTTTGTTTCAGTGGAGGACAGTATGAAATCCTAAGCAGACTTGTCTAGAGAATCTTCACAGGTCTTAAGCTATGCCTTGTACAGAGTGATTACTTTTCAAATAGTCTCTGTGGTCCAGTTCAGGCTATTTTCCCTTCAGGCCATGTTTTCGGGGGGATTGCATTCCATACAGTGATAGTAGACAGCCTCAGTCCTTTTGGTCCCAAGAGGTTTTCTGGGAGAGTGTCTCAAGTGAATGATTTACTGTCTCCTGCCCTGTTCCTTCTCCAACAGAGCAGAAATTTAATGACCTCAAAGCTAATGCACTCCAGTGTCTCTGGATGGAGATAGCAACATTTTTGCCAATGTAGTTTTGAAGCTTTATTCTCCCTTTCATTTCTAACATTTTTTGGGGATGCTTCTAAAAGAAATGACCTTAGAGGCTCTGCTGGAAACTAGTCTCTCCAGACACAATGGAGAGATGAATTTTGCTCTTCATGCCATAGTACCCTCCCTCTGAAGTTGGAGCTGTTTCCTATGTGTAAATAAATGGAGAACAGGTCATCCTCTGGCTTAGTATGAACCTTTATCTGTCTTAATCAGACCACTGAAGTTCTTTTATTTATTAAATTCTCTCCTAATCAGCGTCTACTGTTATCTGTCAAAAGATTTAGGAACAAGTTTCACATGTCATTTCATATCTGAAATGTAAAAAAATTCTCTTATAAAAAAGATTTTACTTATTTCTGTATTACTGTAGTTTTTTCTTCACAAATGTCTTGCTTATAGGAATATAAAATTTCTCCATTGAATATCCTAATGTTATGAATGTGAGGGCTACATTGTTCTGGAATATATTCATAGGATTTGTTTGAGTGAAAAATAATTGACTCTGTAATGAGGTGGACAAAAGAAGGTGTCAGTTCTTGGCATTGGTGCATTTCCATTGCATGGGGTAAAGAGTAAAATCTGTGAGTGTAAAATCTAGGTCATGTGGGCTGTACTCCTGTGGCATATTTGTATTGAAAATTGTTTTACCTGAAACAATTTAAGGAATTAGAGAAATTAACAACACTTAAGGTATTAATGATATTATATCTAATTCTTAATAAGTCTTAAAAATTAAGTTGATGCACCTGGTGGATAGGTGACCCATCTGGTAGGTAAGGGGAAGGCTGTGAATGTTGCCTACCTGGACTTCATCAGAACTTTTGACACCATCTCTTGGAAAAGCTGTCAGCCCACAGCTTGGGCAGGAGCACTCTGTGCTGGGTTAGGAACTGGCTGGAGGCCAGGCCCAGAGAGTGGTGGTGAATGGTGCTGCATCCAGTTGGCAGCCAGGCACCAGTGCTGTCCCTCAGGGCTCTGTGCTGGGTACAGGCCTGTTTAACATCTTCATTGATGAGCTGGATGAGGGGATTGAGTCCACCATTAGCAAATTTGCAAATGACACCAAGTTTCAAGGGGAGTGTTGATCTACTGAAGAGTAAGAGGACTCTGCAGAGGGACCTGGACAGGCTGGATAGATGGACCTAATTCAATGATACAAGGTTTAACAAGACCAAGTGCCAGGTCTTGTACTTTGGCCGTAACAACCCCATGCAGCGCTGTAGGCTGGTGACAGAGTGGCTGGACCGTGCCCAGGCAGAAAGGGACCGGGGGTTTTGGTCAACAGTTGCCTGAACATGAGCCAGCAGTGTTCCCTGGTGGCCAATAAGGCCAATGGCATCCTGACCTGTATCAGGAATAGTGTGGCCAGAAGGACTAGGAAGTGAGTCGTCCCCTGTAGCTGGCACTGGTGAGGCCCCACCTTGAATGCTGTGTCCAGTTCTGGGCCTCTCAGTTTAGGAAGGATATTGTGATGCTGGAGTGAGTCCATAGAAGGGCAGCAAGGCTGGTGAAGGGTCTGAAACACAAATCCTGTGAGGAGTGGGTGAGGGAGCCAGGGCTGTTTAGCCTGGAGAAAGGAGAGTTCAGGGGAGACTTCATCACTCTCTGTACCTTCCTGAGAGGAAGCTGTAGCCATGTGGGGATTGGTCTCCCAGGCAATCAGTGACAGGACAAGAGGACACAGCCTTAAACTGTGCCAGGACAGGGTTAGGCTAGACATGAGGAAGAATTCTTCACAGAAAGAGTGATTGAGCATTGCAATGCGCTACCCTGGTGGTGGAGTCACCATCCCTGGTGGTCTCTAAGAAGACTGGATGTGGCACTCAGTGCTGTGCTCTAGTTGGCAAGGTGGTGTTAGGTCATAGGTTGATGATCTCAAAAATCTTTTCCAACCTAGCTGATTCTATGGTTTTGTGTAATTACACTAATGTAAGTTTAGAGCAATACTATTTAGAGGAAAGGTACTGGATGCACTATAATGAAGATTAGAAGCTTGTGTGGAATCTATACCTAAGAGATGTATGTGAAGGTTGAAGTTCTTGTGTTGGCAAGTAAAAACAAAGAGAAGTAAAACTGTGTGTTAGTAGTGTTATTATGGTGTTACACTAAACTGGTTTAAAGCCATTGACTGAAGAAGGTATGCTAACTGTACTTGTTAAGAATTCAGTCTTTTGGGCCTATACATACTCCAATTAATGCTGTTAATATCATTATGAGTTATCTTAATTACTTTTGAAAACATTCTCTTAGTACCCCAGATATGATGAGTACTTCCCCAATGAATTTTGCCTTCCACGGGCTGATAAGAATCTGTTTATTAAAAATTTTTGATCCCCTCTTTTTATATTCATGTTCTGCTTTGGCCTTGTTTATTCACAGCTGAATGCCTCTGATGATTTTAGCTGTCATGTGTTCAGTATTTGATGCTTTGTATGGTAGAACTGGAATAAACTAACTGTGCTGTAAGATGTTCAGTGTGTACTTAAGACAATGACCACTTAGCTGTCTCATTTCCTTAGCAATATTTTAAAGATTAATCATAGAGAGCAACGTAAGCCAAGAAAAATACAGTTGAAATAGATTTTTCTTCATGGTGTTTTTCTTGGACTCAATATTTTGATAACTTGGTGCAGAATGCACAACATCCAGAATGGCTTGCTCATGTGACTGAAATTTGGATAAACAGCAGTAGAGCAATTCTTAAATATGCAAGGCTAAATTTGTTAAGCCTGTTTCTTGGCCTTTGACAAGATTGCAGTAAATAGATGTTTAATATCAGTAGCAGAATTGCACACACTTCCCTTAGGATTGGAAGGGTGGCCACTTATTTGATAAACCCTAGGCAGAGGCAAAGGTATAGACTTCCAAGCAGCTGAAGCAATGGCCTCTGGGTCAGGGAAATTAGCAAGTTGCCGGTCTCCTACTGAAATAATATATTGGTATGTTTTGTTTTGGCTTGGTTTGGTTTTTATTCTGACAGGCAATCAGTCAGTCTTAACTGTGTAGTTGTGAATGAATGAGTCATGGGATCAACTAAACTTGAAGATGAGCATTTGTTGTTGTAGTTTGTTTGAATACTTAGTAATAGAGCAGGGAAGGACTGGGGAAATTTGGTCTTACCTGGTGTGGATTTGACTGGGTTTTGGGGTGTGACAGCTTGTCACATGCATGTTGGCTGCATATAATCTGAGCACTATGCATTTTAACCCTGGATTGGGGAGATGCCTGGGAGGAAGGACCCTGAAGCTCACTGAGGCTTGATTGTCTGTGTGCAAATTAAGACAAATCCTTAGCAAGGTTACCTAGTCACTGCACAGATCTTTGCCAGGCCATGTTTCTCAACAGCTGTGCCTCAACTGAGTAAATATACCCTTTGAACAAGGACCAGATTTGACAATGGGAATAATGTTTGTCATGCTTTCGGGCTCAGGCACAAACCAAAGCCCTAAAACATGCATCTGGGATGTCACCTGTCAGTCTTACTTCCTAAATAAATGGGGTTTGTGTTCTCTGCTGTTGTAGGTCTTCAAGTGTCCTCTATGTACATTCCATGTTCATTTTTGTTACCTTCTTGGACCTTTCTTCTTATTGCTTGGTCTTTTCTACATCAGGATGAAGAGAATATTCAATTCTGCCACTCTGATGTGGTGTCATTTCCATCTTTAATTACACAAACTCTTTGCATAAGATTGTTCAATTATTTGTATCGTGGTAGTGTCTTATACTTGTCTGAAGGTCTGCATGGATTTTCACAAAAAGTGTATATTGCCAAAAAGAAGGACCTTAAACCTAGTTTGGCCTATCTTGCTTTTCATTTAGAATGAATATGAAGTTCATATATATATGTTTACAAATGATAAATATATATATTTATAAATATATATTTATATAGAAATATATATGTCAGTTCCATTAGTTTTGAAAGCAGATTATATTGCATCAGAGAGTCAGAGAAGGCATAAGGCCTGTCTGCTTCACTAAGTTATTCAATATTGCAGCTGGAGATGGGAGGCCATATGCAGTATGCTGTCCCTGCATGACACAAAAGATTTCATGTGGCTGGAGCTGCCTCAAGCTGACATAGGTGTTCTTCTTTCACTTACAATAGCTCCACTAAAATATAAATGACTGCATTTATTACATCAGCTCTTTCTCCTTCTTTGGAATACCCCAGCTAAAGTTACATTACACATAACAAATGTTCTTGCTCCCTTGAGAATTAGTTTAATTACTGATGTAGGTGGGTAAAAGATCTATTGCGTCTGAGATGTTAATTTTACCATGCTTTAATTAAGAGGTCAGGTGTGAAAGGCTGCAGAATACCTTCCACTTAAAGATGCTGAATAGAATGGTGGGGGTAGAAGGCACTGATATGATGAGGCTTTTACTGTCTGTAGGAGTATTAACTTTCCCTGTGCATCTCATTACAATGAGATGGGCATCTGGAAATACATGCCGATTTCTATTTGCTCATTGTGTTTTCTACCATTAATGGCATTTTCCAGAGAGTCCAGAGTCTTTGAAGCTCCAAAACAGCTTGTCGCTTCTTTTAAAGATGATGTTCACTCCTCATTCACTCACCACCATTTTCCATAGGAAATGTCAGAACTGTATTCTCATGTCCAGTGTATTTGAAGAACAGGGCTGCAAGTATCCTATGCCCCTGTGCTCTGGCACAAGAGGGGATGTGGGACTCATGTTTACCAGAGGACCTCAGATGCTACCATCTCTGACCATGCAGTTGTTCTTGCTTAACTCTCACTGTGAGCATGGACAGATTCCTTTTGGCATTTGGTTTGAAAATCTTGTTCCTAGCTAACTGTAAAAACAAGGAAATGGACTTGGAAAGCTTTCTGAGAAAAAGTGGGCAGGCAGAAGGGAGTGTCTTATAACAAGATTAGAGAGAACTGGACAGTAGGAATTCCTTTGAGTAGGGCATCTGGGACATTTTCCACTGAGCTTGTTACGTTTGCCCCAGCAGCTGGAGCAGCAATGGCATAGATAAAGAGCAGGTGTTCCCTGTCTAGTATTTGAAGATTTTCTTGAGACTCTCTTACTACACTTTAAGAAAGACTAAGTCACCAAGTGAAGCTCTATGGTTGCTCTCTGAGCAGCTTTAAATATGACAGTTAATGATTTTTATTAACTCCTTTTTCATTGTTTACTCTCTATGTGAATTACTGATTCATTGAGATGTTCTGTGATGTGTGATATGACAAGTATCTTTTCAGAAGATTTCTTCTTGGATTTTTTGCTGCTGTTTTTTCTTTTCTGTGATGGTCACTTTTCTTACTCTTAAAGGATAATGGCAGTTCAACTATGCCACTGACTTCTCTGCATCCCTGGAGAAAGATTGGTGTAATACTGGAAAAACACAGAGTTAAATATTAACGTCCACAACTGAATGTTCCCCCTGAAAAAATCGGGAATGTTTCCAAGCAGTGAAAGCAGACTTTCCTTTCCTGTAGTCAAGTTTGCTGCTTAACTTTTAAAACTCCCACTTGCTTGGTAATTGTAGGTAGTTAAAAACTAGAAATTGGGAATCCTCTGTTTCTTAAGAGCTCTCACCCAGGCTGCTTCTTGCTTTCAGGTGATAGGGGAAGAATCTCATGCGGTGAATTAGTGCTGAAATGTATAATAAGTTTTTTCAAGGTAAGAGACTGATTTTTTTTCCTTCCCTCTGTGCTTCATCTTGTAAATAGAAGTTCCATTCTTGCTCTTTTGGTCAGAAACACAATTTTAATAAATGTTGTGATTTGAGATTGATGATACAGTAACTCCTTAAGGCAGAAAGCATGCTCAGAATTGGCATTCCTCTTGGGTTATGAATGCATGTAGCTCTCCCAATTTGTACTAGCTGAGGACCTAATCAGCTAAGGCAACAAATTCAGCATTTCCTCCCGCTGACTTGAAATGTCACTACCAGTATCTGCTGAGATAAAAAATGTACACAAAGGAAATAGTTTTAAGCAAGAGGAGAATTCTTTCACTTTTAGGAGTTTCATGTATTTAGAACACGTATTATTCTCTCTTGCTGGTTGTGTCAGTTGTCAAGACTTCTGCCTCAGGGCACTGGGAATCCCTTCTCAGTGTTCTCAAGGTGTTAAAGCTCTAATCTTTTTAGAGAGCTCAGGTATCAGCTGTGGTAAAACAGGAACAGTAAAGCCCAGGAAGGGCTAGATTGTCTAATGTAATGTTTGTAGGGTGGTATTGCTGAAGCTTCTTTTTGCATATGTAAAAACTATGCTTGATGATATGGACTTAATCCTTCAGAAATAAAATCATGCTTTTTGTTTTAAGTCTGATTCACTTCCATTTATGCAATAGCTCCCAAAGCAGGAGTGATCTTGGCATTTGCATGAGGCACATGCTTCTGCCCACAAACAGCCAGTAAGATAAGTCACTAAAATAAGCTATGCAAGGCATGAATTGCTTAGAGATGGAAGAGACCTATTAGTCTATCTAGCCCTCCTGCATGCTAGTGAGGAATTGCTTCAACTGGATTTGCTTTAAAGGACAGATGAATAGCTGAATAAAACACAGGATCCCATTTTCTGTATGATAAGGCTTTTATGTGTTTGGTTATACATGTACGTCTATCTTTGAACCTCATAAGCAGAAATATTCCAGAGAAATTTTTTCCAGGCTCTTTCATTTAAAGTGTAACAGTGGTCTGAAAAAAACCTGTTCTGATTGCACAGATGTGCAGTTTTGCTTTGTGGAGTGATTTTTACCTCATCAAAGGAGAACAAGAAGAAAGGCAAAAATGTGTGAGTATGGCTATCTATGAGAGCGTGTGTGCATGTGTGTATTTGACAGAGTGAGAGGTCTATCTGTGTTAGATCAGTTGTGAGAATAAATTCTACTACTCTGCCTGGCCTTAGGAGGGTATTTTACAAAGGCAGCCCGTTGGGAAGAGAACAAAGGCCTCGCTGCGTTGTGGCTGTGCGTGGCACACTGGTAGCGCTAAAGCCAGCTCCCATTTCCTATTAAAGTAGTGTCTCGCATGTTCATGAAGCACAGGCAGTGATGCAGCATGATTCAGCTCATTGGGACCTTCTGCATCTGATTCTGACACAGAGAGAAGATCTCTCTCTCTCTCTGGTCAAAAAGGCAGAAAAACACATTGGTGCTGCTGTTCTAAGTAGCTTCATCTGGAGACTGAACGGAGAATTGCAGGCACATTTGTTTCATTGTTTTAACTTTTTGCATTTTTCCCCTTTTGTCTTTTATTGTTTTCTTACCAGTATTTGAATAGAAAAAGAACTCTGTGGTAAATAATGTCCATGCCCCACTTCTTTCCAGACCTGACATGTTTATATATACAAAGAATTATGGAGGAATTAAAGAGAGGACCAAAGAAGCTCAGGAATTCTTTCGTAAAGCTTGCCACATTTTTAATAAATGGGCATATAGCAGAGGGAGTGAAATCTGTAGCTCAATACCATAATAGGCAGTGCAATGCTTTTGCCTCTCTCTGTCATCCCTAACAGACAAATCTTTTTTTTAGTAATGAGACATTTGTCTCTTTCACATCTATTAAAAGTCAGTTCTAGTGTCAAAAATCAGTTGGAAATAACATGAAAAAGTTTAATGGTGAAATGTGTTTCTTTTGGATGCTTGTCACAGCTCCATCAAATCCTGGGGATCCTTTTTCACTTTTTTTGGTGTATTTTTGCCTTGCTGCAACACGTGTTTCCAGATGATTTAGCTGTTTTTCTGAGAGCATCATATAGTAGTGTCACTATTTAGACTGTGTAAAGAAGCTTAAAGAAATCGTTTTCAGGACAATAATTAACATACCATCATTTTAAATGATCATTTTCCAAAACTTTTGTGTGTGTGGATACTTTAGGAATTTTGTTAGTGGCATATCCCTATCTGACTTAAATATGTTGAAAGTAGACTTGCTTTTCTTCATGGTCATCCTTGAAGCAGTTCACAAATAACACATATAACTAGCAGCCTAGTTGGACTCTGGTACTGTAGGGGAGTCCACATAGAAGTAATTGTGGTAAAATAGTACTATTAGTGAGAAAATATGGGCTCTGCATGTAATTCTGCTCCTGACACAATTTAGTGAAGAAAGTATTTTCGCAATTGTGGACTGGGTACTTACTGTCATACTTATGCAGGTCAACAAGCAAGCCACTTAATCTGTCCATAGAGAAGCTTATGTAGGTGCTAGATGAATGCAATAGGACTTTTGTAGGCGTTTTTTTTTTTATCCAGTGGGATTTATTATATGCCTTTCAATGGGTTTTCAAACTGTTGTATAGCATTCTGAGGGTGGAAGGTAATTTTCCTAGTGAGTTCTGAAGTGCTTGACAACTGGTGAAAAAACAACTCCCTCCTTTTAGGTTTGTAAGCATGATTCCTTTAAAGAAGCTGTCTGGTGCCTGTATGCACCTCCATCTTGTTAGCTATAAAAGAGGGGGAATGGCTGTCATATCAGAAAGGCTTGCTGATGTGAAGTGACCCTGCAGCTTATTCCAGGAGGTTTATTTTCAGAAAGTGTTGATTATTCATACTTTGAAAACCCTTTTAAGTATTTGTGATTCATACTAGACACTCCTTTCAGTCTTAATTGACACCCATCTCATTAAGGTGACATAAGACTAAATACATTGATGCAAGGAGTTTTGACTTTTTAGCTGATAAAGTGCTAATTATAAGAACCGCAACCTGTCTAGTAACAGAACTACAGATAACAAACATTGAGAGGTTACTATTCCAGAGGAGTTACATCAGCTAGCTCCATGGATGAAACATTTTTTCCATGGAAGAAATTGCATCCTACATGGAAGGGATTCTCTTATGCACTGTACAAATCCTACAATTGTCTTTACCTACCCATTTCCTTTCACGCTTCCGTTCTTGCACAGAAATTATTCTCCTCATTTGGCTCCTGCTGTACTGTAAACAATGCTATCCTTTCTTCCCCCTATTGTCCTACACCCACTTTTGAACAACTATGGTTGTTAAGATTACGATCCTCATAAGACTAGAGGGGGAGGAAAAAATGTCTCTTCAGCTTTCTTTAGGGATCTTCTCTTGTTCTTTGCATTACATAAGTAATTTTTTCCAAAGGCATGTTCATGTTTGTTTTAAGATCTTTCAACAGCAACACTACTGCTGTGCTCCTTGATGCTCTTCCTAGCTTTTTGTTTAAAAAGATGTTGAAAGTTAGGGGTTAAGTTGAGGAAAAATAATTATTCTCATTGTATACTGTGAGTAAAACCTTCAGTACCTTGCGCAGGGACTGCTATGTGATGAAAAGGTACCGGTGCTCCAAAATGGTAGAGGCAGTGACACTGTTCTGTTCCGTCTCCTTCCTCACTTGTCCCCAGAACTCAGGTTTTACAGACATAGATGCTGACTCTGATGTGTCAGATACACTGCAGAACCAGTCATGTGTGTCTTTCACAGGCAGTGTGAGGAAAATGACAGCTGTCACATTATTTCAAGTGGTGCAATGGTCATCCTTTGATGTGCCAAACTACTTTTTGCAGGTGAGAATTGGCCCTGTGTTAGACTCTTGTGGGTAGAAGGATGGATATACATGCTCTTTGTTTTCTAATAACTGCGTGATCCTTTGTGGTGTGTGGGGAGTTATTATTTGGTTTTGTTGGTTTCTTTTAAACATGTTTGGGAGCATGTTTGAATTATGGAGTTCAGTTCCATAAAGTTCTAGGGATTATTCCAGGGCTCTCACTATGTCACATCCAGCTTTGTCAGATACATTCTCTTTGCCAGGTCTTCTACTTGGTGTATGCTTGAATACTTAGCAGATATCATTTGTGCTTAACAGAAGTATTATCTGGGAGGTTGAACAGTATACAAGGGAGAAGTGAAAAGCTCACAGTGAGCAGTAATTAGGAACTACAGCAAAGGATGATTTGATAGTTATGAATGAGATTTCTTCGTGAGATGCAGGGAAGATTATCTGGAATATCTCCTCCTACATTCAGCAACTTCCAGTACTGTATCATTAGTGATGATATTTAGGATATATATTTTTGCTGCTTCAACCTGGATAACCAAACATTTCACATTTCTAAGTAATTTAGAAAATTTTATTGGGGCCCATTTTGCATACTTAATTTAAAAGTTAATAATTTAGAAACTGTAGTCTCATCTTGCTCAAGCTGTTTAGAGGCTGCATGGTTGCCACCTAACTAAAAAGACTACTGCACTTGACAGAAAGGAAATCTCTGCATATTTTGCCTTCACCAGATCCTTTTTCAGGGAATGAGTGGCATCCTGGATAGTCTTTCTTCAAGCTGTCAATCAGTTTAAAAGCAGAATTCCATTTTGCTTTTGCTGCCTTTCCGGCTGTTTGGAATGTAGTTGTAATGTGTATCTGATCTTCAGGGATATCGACAGGAATTATGTATTACTGATTGAATTTAATTGGACCTTGAAAGAATTTCTCCTTCATTGCAGACCAATGGAAAGAACAGTGCTTTGCTGCTCTGAATTAACATTAGATAAGAATGGCTCGTGTCAGAGTTACTTATCAAATGGCAACCCCTATTATATATAGCAACTATTGCTGCTATTCATAATAATGTTTGCTCCCATATACTTCGGCTTTTGGCTGTTTCTGTGGTGCTTGGAAAATCCATGATTTTCCTTAAGCAATTCCTTCTGGAACTGGGATATGTGTCTCACTGTTCTCAGCCTTTGACTCTACATTCTAGCAAAAACCATCCAGGACTTTATTTTTTGAAGAGGTTCCAACTTTTTTGACTTGTTTTGTTTCTGTTTCCAGAGACATTTTTGTGGCTGAGCTTTTGTGCAGGTAAACAATCTGTCACATTATAGGCAACCTGTAGTCAGGATTTGCCCCTCAAAAATTAATACGGGATGGGTGTGAAACGGTATTTTCCATAACAGCATTGGTATTAGAGCATAAGATAGACATTGGATAGGTCTGATCTAAAGTATAGCACAGAAAAGGAAAATACAGCTGTGCTGTTGGTAGTGAGCCTCTCTATTTTTGTTTTTAGAGTTCCTTTACAGTGAGTGCAGCACATGAATTTGTGTAGAACAGGGTTACTCTTCCCACTTTACTGACAGTAAGTGAGAAATTAAGAACTGAATGACACAGGAAGACAGCCAGGCTAGGCATGCAGGCAAAATGTGTGCTGGTGAAAGGGCTTTAGGGTGTCAGTGGTACTACATGATACCACATGACTGGTATGCCCAGTGGTGTTATGGCATGGCTGTGATTTACACTATCCAGAGTGGTGGGGTTTATCTATTGACCCTTGAGGAAAACAAGGATGAGAAACTGAAGACATAGAGTGAAGAGGGTTGAGGTGTTCCTAGCCCTAGTCTTTACTTCTGAGTGCCAGGAAGCAGTGAGGCACTTTGCTTTCTGAGAGGAAGGAAGAGGTAGGAAAGCTGAAGGGTGTTTTACTCCCTGTAGCAACATTGTGACAGGGAGGGAAAAATTCTTCACTGACTGGGGTATCAGTAAGAACATATCAACATGTACATAAAACTTGTGACTGAAAAAAAGGACCAGTAGGTTAGAAAATCTTAGAATCCTAGAATGGTTTGGTTGGAAGGGACATTGAAGATCACCTGGTTCTGAGCCCCACACCGTGGGTCGGGGCACCTTCCACCTCCACCTGCCACTGGAGCAGTGGCACACCCACTGTATCTGTACATACAGGTATCCACAGACTGTGTCCTTAGCAAGTGCCTAAGGCACCTCACTGAACAGTAAAGGCCAAAGTTCTGAGGCAGATTTCTTTGTATATGTATTTTGTACTAGTCCTGCCTCTCAAGTAACTTAGAATTAAACACAACATAGTAAAAGTAATATTAGAACATTCATATACATCAATCATGTTGTCATTTTTGTGGCAAGCTAGAGAATTTAGCTATTTACAGACTTGTATTTTTAGAATATTTAGAACACTCTTGAAAAAATTCAACTATAATGAGTAGAAGTTACTCTGCATAAGTTGCATGCAGATTGTTTTCATATTTGTCTCTATTTTAACCTGTTGTGGAATCCAGTGCCTTCTCGACTCCAAGTGAGTCTGTGGAGTATGTATTAGATCAAAATGTATTCTTGTCTCCAAATGCTAACAGCAGTACATTCAGTTCTCTGGATTTCAGCAGCTAAAGTAGGTGTTGCAGAATTTTGGCACTGCTTCTCTTTACAGAATGATAAACACAAATGATGTTGCCTTGGGTTTCATATAGAGGAGGATCTTGTCTTATCAGAGCTGATTCATAGACAAATGGTGACTCTTACCTTTTAAAGATAAGGCTAGTTGAATCAATGGGCTAGAAATGATTGTCAAATTTTCTCATTTATCCCAGGGTGGTGGTTTCTTTTATTTTAAACTGAGAGAGTATTTTATTGTTTGGTTTTGTTTTCTAACAGCTGTATTAGATTATTGTATTCTATAACACAGGTTTGATTTTTTTCCAGGAGGATTCCACAATATACCTGTAGAGCTGCAGCTTCTCTTTCTCTGAGCTCTGCCAAAGGTATGTAAATATATGTTACACACTGCTATTTTCCTCTGTGCTCATCTAAATTGCTCTATGGAAATTTCCAGAAAAGTAACATTCAAATCTCTTGGCAGGAGATGACTACTTCCTTGATTTTCCTTGAATACTGAATGCAGTATTTCAAACACAATTCAAAGGTCTCCAGAGTGTTGCATTGAATCAGAACTAAGCTTGAGAATTCAGGTTACTGCATACAACATTGATCATCCTACTTGTACACTGTTGCAAGTGGTGTTCAAGTTTAGGCTGCCTGATAATAGATGACAGGTGTTTCAGAGGCTAAAGAACAAGAACAGAGCTATTTAATAGCAGGTGGACACTAGTTTCAAAGTGTCTGTTAATTAATGATTCCCCATATAATACACTAAATCCTGAGCAAAAAATGTGGCATAAGGCGAGGCACTGTCTCCTTCCCTTGCTAAGTCTGGGAGTCTTCCTCGTTCTCTGTAAGAATGTCTGGATTTCTAATTGGGCACTGAATCAAGACTGTACTGTTCCTCCACAGCAGTTTGGTACCTGAAGGAGTTTTACCAGAACTGCCTGACATAGAGAAAGTGGTTTCAGCAAATGTATAAAGTTTTGACCTAAAAATAGGATAATATGGTAAATAAGAACCTAATGTTCAAAGGTTCAAAGCTGTCTTTGCTGTCTAGTTGGTTGTACAACTTGGAAGAATTGAAATAGCTTTTGTGGTGATAATTATTAACATATGATTGCAGAGTTAAGAGTAAAGAATAGTGTTTTTCTATAAATATCACTGTAAAAGCCCATAATACAGCATAATATGATTTTTTTTAACAAATTAAAGAACCAGATAGCCTAATGATTCATTTTTATATATAAATGCAAAATTCCCAGTTAAAATCCTAATTTCTGATGAGCTGTACATGGCAGCTTGACAGTGCTTGTCTAGTAACAGAAAACAATGTATGATGAGGAACAGTGGGACTCTTTTTTGTGTTTGGTGGTATTTTTGGGGTTTTTTCTTCCCTTTGAACAGAGGGTGGGAAGTGCTTCCTTTGAGCTATTGTACCACATAAGCTTTGACTGCAATTTTTACTCCTCTCTGTGGTGACCCAAGTTCTCAATGAGCCATAGGCAGGGAAGGTGCTGGTTCTCTCTTTCAGTGGTACAGGAAATGTGAACGTTTTCTCGTTCTGCATTTGCAATGCCAGATATTTCCGGACCCTGTGTGAACTCACCAATGCTTTTCTGCCTCCATAAACCCCTCTTTCAAGGGTGGAAGAAAGAACTGAGAATGAGGTGGAATTAATTTCCACAAAGTTTTCACAAGTAATTCTCAGCCACCCATGGGTTTTCCTGGAAGACTGGTATACAATAGGCCTTTGTCTCCAAATGGATGTATTTATTATTTTTCAATCTAAATGCCTAGCTTGATCTCAATTTTAAAGGGCTTCTTAGTCCCCAAGGCTTACCAGTTCATCCTTGAAACAAATGTTTTGAAGACATGACTCTTCTGTGAATATACAAGGCATCATAATTCAGTTCATACCAGAATGAATGCAAATTAGTCAGATCATATCTAAGTCCAAACTGGTTACATTTAAAAGGTATCAGAGACAAAGCAAAACATCTATGAAAGCAGTTTTATGGTTTCTGCAGAAATATGTTCTTGTGAATTAGGTCTGGATTCTTTGACAAAACTAGTTCATGGGTGGAGGGCACACTTTCAGCAACAGGTTCAGAGCTCCTACAAGCTATGAGTTCTGTATTGATTATGTAAGATTAATTGCTCATTTTTCTATTCTTTTGGTTATTTATTTGGGTACTTGAAACTGTGTTCTTTAGAGGCAATAGAAAACAACAAACAGATCTCCATCTTCTCCTCTTTGTTTCAAATTAATCACAAAGGCATTTGTGCCTTCTCCAGCTCATGATGCAACAGTTAATATTATTTGAAAATAATGCTCCTCAAACAGTAAGGGCTTTGCCAAAATATTTACATTCTCCTGTGAAAATCCTCTCACGTGTGAGATCTGATATTTGATGAGCTGGAAAGTTTATGAAAATTATTACATCTTTAGGAGAGATGTTCCTGATACCAGTTCCTGATACCAGGGAGAGAGCTGGGGACAGGATTTGGTGCAAGTGCTGAACATTTGCAGCTGGGTGGGAATTTCTCTAAAGAGTTCAGCTTTCAGTCATATAGGGGCAGATTTTCTGAAGTGTTTCTATTCTGATCTTTCTGGAAGTCTCTATCCCTAATTCATTTGCAATAAGCATCTTTTTCTTCCCTGCCCCTTCCTATAGATCTGTAATAATCATCATTTGATGAATCATTCACACCTTTCCTCCCAAGCAGATGATCAGATTTGCACCAAATCTGAACTCTGAAAATTGTGTTGGTTACAGGTAAATAGATGTTGACTAGTACTGAAATCTTGTAGTGCATAATGTTGAACATGAGAGAAAAGTCAGCTATTAGCTCGTCTATTCTACTGCCATGCTGATGTACCTGTGGCACTGCAATGTATTTTTGTACTGCTTGGTCCAGTCTCCTTTTAAAGACTAAAGTGGTGGCATATGTTTTATGCCACAGGAGAAACTGTTTAAAGTCCAATGGATTACACTGCTACAGGATTTTTTTCTAATAGAGCTGTCTTTCACTTAGACTTACTTGCACCAGATTTAGCTATTTTTCTTTCCTGATGCTCACTGCCAGTTGGGAAAATCTTCTCAATTCATCTCTTGGTCAAATTCTCTTTCAAGGCTAAGACATCAAGAATACTATTATTGAAACTGTACTAAAACTAACAGGAAAGAGAACCTGATCCTGGGATGCAGTGTTGGAAGTGGATGGCTGCACGGGCACGACCCAGCACTACTCATTTCAGAGCCCCTACAAACTCATAATAACAGTGATTCTTTATATCCTTGGATTTCATGGCAACAGGGCACAAATTGTTAAGATAATGGCATAAGACTTGTCATCGCCAGTCTCACTATTAGGAACAACCTGATATAGAAACAACAAACCCCAAAGTTCTCCTTTCACACAAATTGTGGGAATTTGTGATGTGGTTTATCTCCATGAGTTTTAGCATGAGACCTGACATGTAGGCCTGAGACTCTGCTGTCCTTGCATTTTCTCCATTAGCATCACTATTCATTGGCCCTGAGGCCAAGACATCATTCATTCCCTGTTTGCTTGAGCAGTTGCTGCTTGTGTGGTGTGCTTGTACTGATGAATCACCCAGCTCCTATTTGGTGCTTAAAATAAAAACTATGTGTCTGATCTGCCACTTGGCTTTCTGTTTCACAGTTAATTCTACACAGGATGTGATACACTCAAGCCCACACGAAAATCATGCCAAGACCAATTTGAAAAGAGGACAAAAACATTCTATACTCTTCAGGCAACATTAAGGAGAAAGCAAAGATATAAAAGATTTGTTTAAAATGTTGTGACCTTAGGGATCTGGAGGTAGATGAGATAGAGGAGATAAGGTACTGTGGCTGTAGCTGAATGCAACCTCACATCCATAATGCTAAGCTTTCAAACAAACAATCCTGTTTCAAACATGGAAAGAGCGGGTAAGGCCATTTCTGATGCTATGATGGTTCATTAGACTGCTTCAGCTGTTGGATCCTTTAGCTTTGAAACTGCAGTGTCACCAAAAAACAGCATTTTGTTTTATTCCAGAAGCTTCTGACAGTCAGCAAGGATTGTATCCAAACAGTCCACCGAGTATTAGCACACAGCTTGTTCCAGCAAATGCATTAGTACCTATTAAACATTTACACAGCAGTATAAAGTTAGACAAGGATTCACAAACATAAATAAGACTTGTTCTTTGCACTGTAGAATCACCAGTCTCAGTCCTGCCTTGATAACATAGAGAACATCTGCATATAGGAGGAAGGGCGAGAAATGTTTGAAGGAAAAGTGATTTCTGAGAAGGTGGTGACTGGAGAAGGGGATTTGCAAATCAGAAGGTGTGAAAGGAGTGAAAATGGGAAATGAAGCAAGCATTTAGGAGGTAGTAAAGAATGGAAAAGAAGTTGTTCACTATGAGATAAGCTTGAATAGGAAATGGCCAGGAATACATAGAAGAATTTTTTCGCCACTTTTTAACATTCAAGTGATGTGTTCAGTATGCAGATCTGATAGAAAGTGTCTTGCAGGTATTGAGGATGGAACAGAATGAAATAAAGTCTTTGTCTTTAAAAGCAGTACGAATAGTTTCTTCCGTCTGTCATGATCAAAATGCCAGTGTTCTTTATTACCTTCTGGTCTTTGGGACTCTACTTTTTTTTTTCCTCTGTGCTCCACCTGGGAAGCTTCTTTTATTCTTTGGTGCTTCCAGAACTGAATTTCTTTTCCCTGGGTCAATTCTGATTTCTTGAGACTTTTTGCAGCCTTTCCTTTTTTTTTTTTTAACAGCAGTATCAAAAAATTGAAAACCAAAGAGTGATACAGATATTTTTATCTGTTGCTTGCAATGTATTCTATATGGTAGCTACAGGAAACTGTGCATAATGAGCTTCCAGCCGAGTAGAATCTCAATAAATCTCTAAGTCTAGTGAACTGTATAGGAAGAAAGAACTAGTGATGTTATAACATGAGCAGGCACTGGGCAGAACTGTCTAGGGCACTCGACACTGGAAAAAAAATCACAACAAAATGAAACCAAAACACCAAGAAACCACAAAAACCCACCAAGTAACAAAAAACACCCTCTAAACCCCTGATGTCCTTTCTGCTCTTTAAAACCAAGACTGTCCAAGTGGAAGTGTACATGAAGCAGTGAGATAGTTGGTGCTAAGAATTGCCATCACTTGCTACTTTCTTCCTTGCTGTCTGTTTGCACTATTTGGGAGCACCAGGACTCCCTAGCAATTTTGACACAGCCAGGCTCATCATTAAAATGCATACAATCCTGACCATTTTTCTGGGAAGCCTTTCACCTGTTGAAACAAATGAGTCCAAGTACTTAGTAGTTCATAAAAAAATTTCATGTCAGTGCCACAAAATTAGGCAGGTTTCTGCCTATTTTGGTTGGTGGTGCCTTTTCATCTGAGATCTGGGCATAATGAAAGACTTTGAGTATACAACCTTAAAAACATGTAGCATTAATGTAAACTTTTGCCTGTTTATGAAATATCAGAAAGTGAAGTGACACCGCTCAAGTCCTGGAGGCAGACTCTGGGTAATGCAGAAAATGAAATGCAGGACTTTGCCTACAGCTTTTCAATGCCTACGCACCCATTTTGTTCCTGCAATAAATCTGCATGTGGCATTTGGAAAGCAAAATTTTTCTTCAGCCAATGCTCCACGTAATATTCTCAGACTATAACACTTCTTTTTGCTCTTCCTCACCCCCACAGTAATTTTTAATATACAGATATCAGAGAAATACTAAACATTTGGCTGAATGCAAAAGCTTTTATTGGAGCCCTTGTGGTATGTGGGAAATCACATGCTGGAAAGCTACTTTCACAGAGACAGCACATTCAGGAGTAATGCTGTCAGAAAAGGGATGTCCGGCCACCAGCTTTTGTTCTCTGGCACAGTTGCCAGTGAAGTGAGGGGGCTGGTAACGCTGTCTGCCCTCTCCCCTCTCACCAGCTCAAGGCCATTTGTGAGGGACAAGCACCCTGGCTGCAGGACGCACAGAAACAGCACAGCCACCAGCTACTCCCTGCTTGTGACTGAGACCAGAGTCAGACCTTTAAAGAATGAAACCCCTATAGACAAGTATTTTGTGGAGTGTCTTTGTTTATACAAAACCTGCATGACTTTAGATTCCAGTTTCAGGTTTGTAGGTGCTTGGGATCTTCTGTTCATCTTTCTCTTGGCAGCTTTAGCACTGTGTACTCAGATGCTCACCCATTCCTGGCCTGCCAGCTAAGGAATGTGGTTACTGCTCCTTTGGTTCACTGATGACCGTGTTCAGGACTTGGCCTGAAGTGAGTAGGTCTGCTCAGAGAAGCATAACATTGCACAGGAGGGGATCGAAACACTGCACCCATCCTGTTCCTGCAAAACTGTCTCCACATATGAGTGACTGGAAGTTGTAGTAACTTTAAATGGGTGTTACAGTACTGATCCAGCTGGAGTTTATTGGTTTAGGTATGACCTACAGTTAATATAAACTTGTGAAACTGGCTTGAATTGGGCTGATATCAAAACCGATTTTTGAGAGATGAAGCAGAGTGATGGTAATTTGTATAAATGCCTACTGCCACTGCAGGCACTAGTGCCAAGGAAAGACAGATGGGGAGTCAGAAATGTCACATAGAAGGGGAATGGGACCTGTGAAGTACCTATCAACTTAAGATTTGTACCTGTAAATAAGCCTTCAGTGGTAGCTAATAAGCAGAAGGATGATTAGAAGGAAAAGTGGCAAGTGATACGGATATTAATCATGCTTAACAAAATATTTCCAAGAAATAAAATTTAATCTAGAAGGAAAACCAAAAAATGCCAAAGCTGATTGTCTGAAGGTGAAATGGAAACTAAAGGCAGTGCCAAGGTTAAGGCTTGTTTTTGTCTCCTGCTCACGTATTATCATGGAGAGAAAAGCAGAGACTTCTTTTTTGCCTGCCCCAGAACCAAGCTGGAAAAGTTGATTAAGCGATGCTTTAGGATCTGAAGGATCAAGGAGATCGACTGTTACTTGCCTTGGAAGAGGTGGGGGTGGGGAAGAAAATAGAGAGTGAAACACATGGAAAACATCTGGTCCAAGGAGGCATTTTAGAGTTAGCTTAGGCAGGAGGAAAGGAGGAGCAGCTGTGCAGCATGCAGGGACCACCAGGGCTGCAGTGATAAACAGGAGAGAGAAAAGGAGGCAGAGCTAGGGTAAGGCTTCAGTCAGATTAAAGAAATAGGATGAGGGAGGACCCAGACTGCAACTTTGTGACCAAGAGACCTTTCTGGTCTAGAATGAAAGAGTAAATTTGGGGTCCCTGTGGGTAGTGCACTGCCTCTGAGTTAGACTCATCCCAGGGAAAGGAGCAGGGTGCTTTCTTTGGATTTGTGCTGAAAGCAGGGTAGGTGGTAAACATACAGAATCTTTTATCAGAAATGGGGTTTTCTCCTTGGAGGGGGATATATCACCCTGTAATCAGGAGGAAAATTATCTGACTGGAGAACATCAAGCCAGCCAAAGAGGAATGATACTAGGTTAGGGCTTCCAGACCTTCGTTTCTTCCTTGGGAGTCAAATCAGATCTTTGTTTCTTCCTCTTTAGGAGGGCCAAGTGCATTGCTCTGGAGCTACAAGCTTTCTTGTTGCCAAATATGTGGTTTCTTGAACCTGAGTTGTTCTCTTGGCTTTTACTTTGTTGCACTGAACTGTAAATGATTTTTTAAAGTTCTTCTCTGGATCTTTGGTTTCAGGACTGGTGTAAACCGGTCCAAGTCCTGACTGCTACTGAAAGAATATGGCCCTATCCCAACTTCACCCTTACTTTTTGTTAGCTCTCATGCTGATGTGACATGATCAGGTGAACTGAGAACGAATCCAGCTAAAAACTTACCCAGCAAAGGAAAAAAATGGCCTCACTGACATGAAGGAGCTTCTATGTGCCTTTGTCAAACAGGAGGAATACTCAGCTGCACCTTTCCCAGAATTGCTGATTGCTTTTTTATATGTGACATAAAAGCTTTTGCATTATGTAAATCAGTGATCTGATTAATATGTGGCATTTCTCAGGTCCTATTTTTCTGAAAAGTAAATTTTTCCCCCACATACATTGCTGGAATTACACTGTTCTTGTTTCTCTCAGTGTCTGACTTCATATCCTTTATATGGTGCTCATGGGAGACTGATCCAAAGCTCATTGAAAGCAGGAGCATGATCCGTGTTACTGATAGCAGACTTTGGATCAGAAATAAATCCAATTATTATGCCTTGTGGTTGTACTATTTATACTCCACAGCTCAGTTTCTATATCCCATGGTGTATCATTAAAGACAAGTTAAAATAAAATTTATCTTATGCGTCCCATAGCCTCTATAACCCTTGAATTTATTGGTAGCTCTTCCTATACTTTGAGGATTCTGAAAATTGATCTAACCCCTGTTTTCATTTTTTTGGATGAAGACATCTGAAAGTGCTTGTACAATAACTGTACTCAAACAATTCCAGTACAGCTCGTTCCGCTGTACTCTGCTACACCACCATTATCATAATGAGACAAGAAATTGCAGTTGTGGGATTGCTTCCTTGCAAGCTAAAAAGAACTGTCCACAGATGGGCAGAGTTATTATACTGGATTTTGGTTGGGACTAATGCCTTTTTCCAGCCTAGGTGGGCTGGAGAAAGAAAACCAGCTAAACTTCCCATGAACCACATTAAAAGAAAGTTTCGCTTCCCTGGTGAGAAAAGCCACTCCCAAAGCAGAGTGCTTTCAGGGTGGGTGGGGAAGGGAGCTGGAAGGGAGAAGCTTCACAATCCAGTGAACAGATTGAGACTGCTGAGGTTCTGCTCAGCTTCTAAAATGCTTGATCACATTGCCTCAGCAGGCCAGTTTTCCAAGTTAGGTTAATCTCAGTTTGGATCCTTAAAGCTGTGTGCAGTTTTTAAAATAGATTCTGAGAAATGTGAACCTTTTTTGCTCAGGAAAGGTATTAAAATATCCCATGGAACTTCAGATTAAGCTTTGCAGTTTGTGGTGACCTCAGTCAAAATGAACTTTATCATCCATGATCGTATAAAATGCTGGGCACGGACAGCTTGCTTCTCTCTGTTGAGAAAGTGCTTGTTTCGTTGGAAGATAGCACTGCTGAGGAACATGCTAGTACATGTTAGGCTGAAAGTGGAAATTGAGAGCTTATCCAAAAGTATTGCACTTAGAATCTAGGGTTGTGTCTGATTTCTGAGGCCCATTGATTAGCCTGCAGATGCTAGTTAAAGGGTAGTAGCCCTTTATCACTTTTCAGGGATTTGTGATGAAAGACCAGTCAGAATAGATGTTGTTCACCAGTAGTTTTCAGTTATCTTTTTCTTTGTGGAAACACAAAGCTGTTTTTTAAGGCAGACTGTAGAAATGGTTTGAACAAGTCAAATGTGATAGAATTTGGGAAGGATCCCATGAACACCTTGATTATGTTGTAGAAGCATTGATCTAAAGCCAAAGTTAAAATTCTTATGTATCTTAAGTTAATAATTACAGATATTAATAAAATCACTGTGAATTTTCCAGCAATAATAGCATCACTAGTAATGCAGTGCATGCCATTCCGGAACCAAAAGTCTAAGGCTGTTGTTTTGATGGGTTTGGTCATCTAGTCCATTTATAGTGCAACTCCTCTCTCCCTTTCAGTATTGAATTTGAATAATTGTGAATGTTTCCCAAAGGAAACAATTGGTGATGTAAGCTGTATAACAAAATGTGGCAAAAGAAGATCATCTGCTTTAATGTCAGGAACAACTGCATTATGTTTCCAGAATGAGACAGAAAGTTTTCACTTTTCAGCTTTGAAATCCTTTCATTTCCTTGAAAAATTGTTCTCCATTCTTCTGTTTCCTCTTCTCTGATCTAAATAGCTTTCTTCTCCTTTCCTTTTCATCTCTGTGCTCCACCCAATGGAAGAGAGGGCAAAGAGAAAACAGATTTGGGAGAAATTCACTGGTATCCCAAACATGATTTATTAATTTAAAATAATACATAGCTTTTAAATGAGACAAGATGAAAACTCTGAGGAGCTGCACAGAAAATCTTGTTGGATTGCAGTTGCTGAAAAAATTTATTATGGTATTTCAGCTCATAGCACAGGTATAACTCTCATCAACTGGGCCTGCTGAAGGTTATCCATTTGCACATTCAAGCATGACAGCAACTTTCCTGGTCTGTAAAAATACTTGTGTTTGACGGTTTTGTGCTAAGGTACTTGTTCAGAGGAAAACAGCATTTACTGAATGACCATTTTCCTCTGTAACACCTTAAGGACTTCCTATCCAGCTATTGAATTGTCAGAAGTCTGCTTATTTTAGGGGATTTTAGTAAAGTTGCTTTATGAAGAGGCATGTCTGTGCATCCAGAAGCATCCCAGAATATGTCCCACTGGTTTTGATCTCTCATTCATCTACTGAACAGAATGTATGATTGCCCCTTGGCTGTTGTTTTGATAACCAGCATTCCACTGAGTTGCACCTACTGCACATTACTCCATCAGTCATTTCTTTAATGTCTTCTTATATAAGAGTGTAGTTGCAGCTAGAGGAAGATAAGATTTGCACAAAGACACTCTGGATTCCTCTTAATTTACCATGCAGCTTTTAATTAAAAGAGGAGAAGAGGGGATGAGGAAGAGAGATCTCATCAGTTTTCATCAAGTTGTGAAATAGGGAAGGTAAGACTGCATCTAGGAAATTATAATTGTCCCAAAGTTACTTTTAATTCTGTTGGTTCTCCAGCAGTAGGTACATAAGAGAGTGAAAAGGAGAAGGGATGGACCTGTTAGGAATAGGAGACTCAGACTCAAAGCTTCTTGTCATAAACGGATCAAAGATCAGGATCTGAAGATTATTGATTAAGGTCTGTGCAGGAGGAAAAAGAACATCTGTTCTTGTTCTATCATCCTCTCCCCTGCCAGGGAGGGGATGGCACTTACCCTTCAGGTTGGGTGACGTGAGAGAGGGGATAGGAGTAAGAAGCAAACCCCTTCTTTACATTTGTGTCTCCACCATTTTTCAACTTGTTTGCACTGGAACATTCAGATTTTTTTCCAGAAGGCTATTTCCACGTAGTGTGAAGCCTTACACAAGAAATATACATTTTCCCAGGTAGACCAAAAATCTGTGTTTTGTTTCTGGTGACTACACGTCTTGAATAAGCATAAGGTCTTGTCCAGCCCAGGTTTTAGAAAACAGCTTTCTCTTTGTAAAACACTTCTGCAGCTTGAAGGATGTATCTGTCAAAGATGGCATCAGAACTTTTTTTAACATGAAAACAAATCCTGACCAAGAGAACAGGATCAGACAATAATGTGGATTACTTAGACAAGAAGTAACTGAAATTGTACAGTGTCTGTATTTTACAATATGGACAGAAAGCAGTAAATATTTCTCTGTCCTTTCCTTCCCTTTGAAATAAACACTTAAGGCTCTGCTGTCATTCAGATAATCTTTCTATACTAACCCCTCCCTTTAAGGGAGGCATCTATTTCCTACTACAACCATATAGGGGCCCTGAACTAAAATATTTTGCATGCCTTTGCAGGCCTCCAGGAAATATTAAACACACTGAGACAGACAAAAAGCTATGAAGCCCCTGCTTAAAATTAGGAGCACAGAATGGAAACAGGGGTTTTGTCTGCTTTTGTCAGACCTGATATGAAAAAAATCTTGAGTCAATTTACTTATTTTGCATAAAAGTATCTTGTTTCTCAGTATTAATTCAGACAAGCTGTTGTACCAGCAAGGCCAGTGGGCAGTTACCCTTTCACCACACAATGGTTACTCTGAGAGTATTTTTGAAATATGTCTCTTATTTTTAAAAAAAGCAAACAACAAAACAACAACCTTGATTGCACAATCTATTTGTTAGTTGCTGCTCTAAGAACGGCCAGCTTGTCTTGTACCAAAAAATACTATTTGATAATATATAAAAAGCACATATATATTTAAAATAGCTTTGCTGCTGGAAGATTTCACTCTCAGCATGCATTAGTTTTTGTAACTGTAGACAGAGAGCAGAAAATAGGAGTAAGAGCTGCTAAAATCATTGTGGAAAAGCTCCTGTTGCTAAATAACTTTGCCCATGAAGGTAGACTCTGGAGTAGGTGTACTGGAGTGATTTGCAACAGTCACAAGTGCAGAGGTTTGAAAGGGTGCTGCCTTTTAGAAGTCATAAGTCACTTCAGGATGACTTTTAAGGATAGTACCTAACTTCTGAATTGTGGCTACCAGTCAGAATTTCCAGAGTTGTGCTACTCCTGGTCTTGATGTACATAGTTAATTCCCCACCTGTGAAATGGACCTAATAATAGAGACGATTTCTTACTAAGGAACATTGTGAAAACTAGACAAATTGGAGTATGAGAATGGGCACAGTTGTGGCTCAAAGATCTTTCTAATGTAGACTGCTGCTCTGGCAGTGGTCAGTGTCATTGATTTAGGGGAAGGATTAATGTAGAGGACAAATTCAAATTGTTACCACACCTGAGATATCCACACCTTCTAGAAATTAGTGGTTGATAGCTTCCCAAGCCAAAAGTTCTAGGATTAGAGCTGTTCTTTCATTTTCTTGAATTTCATTTTTTGAGTTTGCTTACAGAGTGGGTTTCCACAAGCTCTGCAATCCTTCTATGAATGATGTGAAAAATTACTTCCTTTTGTTTGGTTTAAAACTTCTGCCTAAATATTGGATTCAGTGCCGGTTAGTTCTTGTCACCAGAAGGAATGGGCTGCCGTTCCCAGATTAGCATTTTTGGTGCATTTCATGATTTAATAGAGCACTCATCTCCCCACTGCCAACTCTTTCTCGGACTGAAGAATCCTTGTTTATCCAGTGTCTCCTGGTCAAATACTTGCAGAGCTTTCATTGTTCTTACCTCCTTTCTCTGTTCTTTATCTAGGTTTAACTTTGAGGTGCTAATTGTAAGAGACATGCTATCAACTCTAAATGTTGCTATCAGTGAGCTCATGTTTGTTGTTTGCTTGGGACTTCTTGGTGGGAAGTCATTCGAGATTAATATTACATTGTGTGAAGACTTAAGTGTTATAAAGCACACATGTACTTGTACTAGAGCTTGCATGGTGGAGAGGCAGATCTGTTAGGGATCTCTTTTCCCCTAGTGAGATGTAATGATTTTGAAAATGGAGAGCTGACTATCCACTGTAATTTTTCATTATAAAGTGGAGGAGCTAGAGTCACTTTCTTAAAGAGAAATGACAGAGGAAGAGTGAAATTCAAAAGAAAAAATATTTTTCTTACTGAGACTCCAGAATGAAATGAGTTTACACCTAAGAAAGTTAGCAAAAAATTGCTTGGATATCCGCTTCCTTTCTACAGCAGCTGTTTCCATTCTGTATTTTAATGAGTGGGCTGAACTAAAGTCTTTGAGGAAGGGCTTTCCCCTCCCTCCCCCCCTCTTTGGTATCTCTATGTAAAAGGCTGCACTGCAGTATCATGCTCCGTGCTTCTGTTGAATGAGTAGATGCCTATGGCTAGACAGTCCAGAGGAAAGGCTACGTCATGTTCTCAGCTAGTCAAGCTCCTTAATGCAATCTTTTAAAAATTTTCCTGGGTATTCCACTGATGTGATTTTGGCTGCAAGAAGTAAGTATTTAAAACTTCAGAAAGTTTAAGACCTTTATAATCTCTTATAAATTTTTTGCTATAAATAACTTGTGGAGTATCTGCTGGTTTTGGAAGCAGATTCTGTTTCAATTACTTTGTTTTATATTTCCTCTTAACTGTTTGTGTATGTTCTGAACTATTTTTAATTTCCTTAAAGTTGCATACTGAGATTCTTGGAGGAAAGTAACTCAAATAGTACTGTCTATGAAGTGTAGTGGAAAGTATTGATTCCCTTTTACTGTTTAACAAAATGAGACTGACTTATCACTACAGATGTTATTTCCAAACTACTTTTTGAGTCACCTACTTCTTACTTAATCTCTGCCCGCTGAGTCGCTGTATTTTTTTCATTCTGGTTATGTAGTTTTATTCAGAGTCCAATCAGCCCCTCTTATGTGTGCTGAGAACATCTGCTTTGCAAGCTTCTGTGTGCCTTCATAGCAATGCAATATTTTTCCTGTCTTTCATATGATTTCTCATACGAAGCAGAACTTAGAAAATGGTGAAAGCAGTGGCACTTTTTTTTTCTTTCTTCTGCACTAGATTATGTTCACTAAACTCAGCAAATAGCAGAATTCCCCCTGGAGTACTGGGAAACAGCCCAAACTCAGTACAGTTGTGTTTTGCTAGACTATTCTTGTAGTAGGCTTTTCTTTTTCTCTTCTCTTTCTCTTTTATTGTCTGCTGAAATTCTTTCTGTTGTAACTGCATTCCGATCAATTCTACTCTCAGATAGGCATCTCTTGCCTGTTAAATTTTCTCAAATAAATATCCTGAAATAAAAGTAAGGGATGTCATACATAAACTGCAAATTCATGTTGAGATTTTTTTTTACTAAAACTAAGGTGGGCTCATTTTACATCCTGCCTAATGATTTAATTAATTTGTGGCTTAAATGATTGTCTTAATTTAACAAAAGGGCAAGGCTGATGTTAAGCCTTTGAAACTTAAAATTTGGGTTTGATTCTAGATTTCTCAGTTACAGCTGGAACAATTTAGGCCCAGACTCAAACTTGATGATTTGACTCAATAATTAGTAGCACATTTCAAACATTTTGAAAAGGACCTAGGGTTAGGTTTTTCTCAGTTATTCTGGTGTAAATATGGGAGAATTTCTTTCATTTCAAAACTTCGAGTGTCTGTGAGCATGCAGATGCTTGGGCTTTAAGACAAGCATTGTGATTGATATCAGGGCAGGTTCTTCACTCTTGTTTTATTCTACTCCAGTAATCGCCTGCATCTGTCCTTGGAATATTCACCTCACCTGAGATTGGTATGGCAGCATGGCCACAAGAAACCTATGTTGTAGAAAGCCCAGCAACTACTCTTGGTACTGGAGCTCTTCACATGCTCATTTAATTTAAGAAATTAAAACTGCAGCTAATCTGGATTTCATTAAGGCAATGCTCCAGGCTATGAACAGCTCCTCTGTTCTAGTTGGGAAAATCAGAGAGAGGTTATAGTAAATCCAGGATCATTTAAAAAACACCTTGATTTAGGTAGATTTGAGTAATAACAGAAGATGGTAACCCTGTCTCTTTCTCAGGATTGACTTAATCTTTAATGTTTCCTTTAGATATTGATAATCTTGCTTAGTAGTTTATGGTCATTCTGAAGGGCTGGAGCTACATTATATATTGTTGTGCATAAAGGGCTACCTGCTGCTGCTCCCAAGTGGAGTCCCACTCTGCAGCATCTATTAGTGCTTTCCCAGTTCTCTCATCAGTGACTTGGGATGGCTGCTAATGGTCTGAATTCAGGAGGCTGAACAGCCCTGAACACCATGACTCAGTTTTCTGTTAAGTTTTTCCACAATATTTTCTTGACATTTAAATGACAAGTTTTGTTTTTCTGCAACTTCCTAAGGCATACAGTTCAACAGAGCAGTCATTTAGAGGAAGAGCCAAAATGCAGAATGTGGCTAATAGCTTTTAAAGCACCTTGTAGAGAGCTTACTGCCTGCTCTGCAGGAGCAATTTCCATTGAGACTCCTTTGAAGTGACTGAAGGGTCTCCCCTTATGTAAAATATCCTCTCTACATGGCCAACATATGATGATTTACTGTCTTGCACCTATGGTCTGTGGCCAATAAGTGAGAGAAATAACTACATGGAGGCATAACTGAGTACAGCAGCCTTGTCCAGCCTCCCCTGTGGCAGCTGAAAATGAGCTTTGGCAGTGAACGGAGGCTCACTAAGAGGAGCAAGTTTAATATCCAGCTCTGTGTGATCTCTAGCATTTTATTTCATCTGTCTTCATTAAATTTCCTTACCTGTGAATGATAGGTAGTAATGATGCTTCATCTGTCTGTGTTGGCTGTAAACTAGTCTGATAAGGTGTCTAGTCTTATACACACCTAGCACATTAGGGATGGGATTTGACTGGACCTTTAGGTAATGCTGTGATAAAAAATACTGCAGTATGAAAACCTTTCAGGTAACTGCTTTGTCTGTATTTATCAATAGAAGAGGCATGTGCTGAATTAAAGAACTGCTGAAAACTCCATTAGAAAATAGTCATATCTGTCACACAGAGCATGTCTGTTTTTCTTCTCTTCAATCAATACACACAAATGTGAGATTTGCCTCTTACTTTTGATTGTAGTTTTTGGAAGCATCTGAAGGGAGAAAAGCATAGATTTATATATTGATGTCCCTTACTATGCACACTGCAGTAATATTTAGCATGTGATCATTTGTTAATATAACTTTTAAAATTATTTTTAGATTACATTAAAATCTGTTGGCTCTGTATGTGTTAGGCTCCCCAGGACCAAGAGCACATAAGTCAGGGCTGTTCTGTTGTATAAGAAATCCCATCCAGACCCTGACTTGATTAGTTTTTTAATTCCCACAGTTGTCTGTTCTGAGCAACCAAGACTTCTAGGACCCACTTAATTTTCACAGAGAATAAACTCTGGGGGATGTCTATATCTCATAGTTTTGCCAGGTTATGAGAAGATTTTGGCACTCAAATTTTTGCTAACCTGTTTGGCAGCTTGCTCTCAGATGCCTCTTCAGAGTTTTCATCCTGACTTAGTGCTCTAATATGTTCTATGTGACAAAATAATTCTCAACTCTGCTGATTCTGATGTTGAAGTAAAAAAGTTGAAGGAGTAATCAGCAAATTTGTGTTCTCATAAATGAGTAATGGACAGGGAGGAAAATAGTAAAAGTTTTATAGACAATATTACTTAAATATGATTTTCTGCTTGATGTAGAAGTGATACTTTAAAGATTTCATTAAATTAATGAATTTGATGAAGAATAGAATGCATAGAAAAGCTGTCGTTCCTTAAGTAATAAAAAGGTATAGGTTCATTTTTCTTTCAATGTACGCGGTATTCTTATTCTTCCCAAATTATTCATGTCACAAAGTCAGGTTGGCTGGGGTAGGAGAGAAGGTGGAGTTCTTAGAAGTAAAGGAGTAATTAACAATGCTGTCAGAAGTCAAATGGCAGTGGGAAATCACTTAAGACCTATATTTTTTGTGTTATGCTTCCTAAATTATTTTGTGATTGGACAGACAAAGGCATGCTTTCTGTTTGCGATCTGTATGGCTGCAAGTGGTGGCATAGATCAGATTCCATGATGAGGGCTGTGACTCTACAGCAATAGAACTGAGACCTGAACTAACAGCATTTGACATCAATTATTCTGGGTTGATACAGCAGTAAGTCTCTGCTCTTGAATCATGATTCTGTGGTGTAATTGATATAAATGTTGTCTGGAATATTCCAGGAGAGTATGAAAAATAAATGTCAAAATCTGATTGGTTTCAGGTGGAGAGACTTGAGTATTTAACACAGTGATAGAGGAGTAAAGCTTTTATAGGGTATTGATCAAGTTTTTAAGTGTTTGAAACGGAGACTGGCGGTTTAGTTCTGTTTTTTAAT
>VWYI01008821.1:43066-70477 GCA_013399455.1 Anthoscopus minutus
AGAAGGCTGGGAATAAAGTTTAGTTTTCCTGAATTCCAGTTCCTTAATGAGCAATGTGAGAATCTGAGTCCCCCTGAATTATCTTGAGGGAGGAGATAACACACTGCATTGTGATTACTTAGCAACTCACTGAATCAGAACATCCTAAAAGGTTTGAAAGGCAGCATCATCAGCAAATCTGTTTTTCTAAAGGCAGATCTGGTAGTATTCTAAGATATGGAGGAAGGGGGGAAACATATCCATTAACTCTCTTTGCACTTTAGACTATTACCAGGGACAGGATATTGTCCATGGTAAATCCCACATGCTTCTGGGTAATGTCTTATCATTGTGTAAGTTTCTATACAATGTTTCCTGTATCCTGGATCTTTTCTTCGTGTTGTGTTGGATTTTTTTTCTTTCTTAAATGTCTGTTTTTCATAGGGAAGAGGAAGACAGCTGTAATGTTCCCCCCATAAATCATATGCTGGGAGGGGAGATATGTTAGAGGTTTTGCTGTGATCAGAGACTCCTAAAAATGGCAGAACATCACTGTTTTATGCACACTAATAGGTTGTAAATAAGAAATTGTCCAAGAATAACCATAGTTTTTGGCATGTAGAAGAATACTTGGCAGAAAGTTTGTCTGTGGATAACATACAGCGCTACTATTTCAAGTGTTGGGGTGTAGAGATTTTTAGTGTTTGTGTAACTGTTTGTTTGTTTGGCTTTTTGTTGTTTTAAATGTGATCAAAAGATTTCCTGCAGGTTTTGATGTGCTAATTTGTATTCAAACAGTTTTGGGGGCACATTGTGTGTAGTTAAGTTTATAGACTTGTCCAAAACCTCAAATTGTGACCTCCTACACAGAAATGGCAGCACATCTATCACACTTGCAGAAGCAAGGGAAAGCAGGCTGTCTCAGAGCAATTTAAAATGCTTTTATTTCATATTTGCCAAGTTCTTCTATTCTCTGTAGGTTTTAATGGCTAAGACCTCTGGAAACTCTTCCATACATGGTTAAAGTGTAACCACTGATGGCATGGGGAGGGTGGGAGGAAGGGGGAGAATGGAGGGAACAACCTACCAAGCTGATAGAATTTTAAACAAACTTGGGTGGTTTTCTTGAGACAGTGTTTCAGCCCAAGTCATACATATATATTCACATGCATGGCATTTCTCAGTCTTAATCATGCTGGAAGCTAGAGGAATTAAGCATCCATGCAGAGTGCATCCAGCAAGGGTAGATAGCCTTAGTGCTCCCTCCATTCTGGCCCATCTTCTTACCCAGGATCCTTTCTGGAATCCTTTTCCTACAAGATTCCTTCAGCCTTTCTGCCTTTGTCCATCTTTTACACACATTATTGAAATAACTTGGTTGATATTGCCATCTTTTAATAGTGGGAACCCTTTGTATATCTATCTTGTTCTTCCCTTAAAGTAGGTTGTCATGGACAGCACTTTTGAGCAACTTGGTAATAGGTCATCAGCATTGAATCAAATGTTGTATACCATTTCTATTTTAAAAATGTGCTTTAAAATAATATAAAGATTTCTGTGTAATTAAGCCCTCTTCCAAGCTAGAAACATATTGAGGGACTGATTCTGTCTACTGCTCACTAATGTCAAATTAACTGAGTTGTTCTACTGTCTGTCACAAGCCTGTTGTGTCATATTGGTCAAATAATCTGCTTGTTTTGAGTAGAATATTAAAATGCACACAGCAGTCATGTAAATCTATTCCTGTTCAAGTTGATGGAGGCCTAATTCTTATTTCCACTAAGGCTCCATTATACATCCTGGCAGGGTCAAGATACTTAAAACTAGGCTCTTTGCCCTGCCAAAGGAATATAAAGGGATCCCATGGAAATGCAAATATGTGACTGGTGGTTTTCCATTGATTTCAGTGGAAGCAAGATTAAACAAACAGAACTGCTTTTTAATAATTTCAGCTTCAGTGTTTTCCTAATATGAAAATAAGCCTGGTGTCATCTACCTACTTCATGTACCTACAAATGCAGCAAACTTAATTTAATATTTGTCCAGCTGTTTGAAGATGTCTGGGGCTGTCTAAGTGTCCACTCGCATTATTAACTTGAACTAGCTTTTTCATCAGTGAAAATTTTGTATATAAAATGTATATTTTATCTTGATGAGAAATATCCCTAAATCCAAGTAATTCAGTTTAGTAAAACAATGTGTTGTTCATGAATTTAAGAGCCTGACATGTGATGACGACTTCTGTACAGGGCTGTATCATTGCAGGAGGGTGTTGGGTCCGTGTTAAGCATGCTGCAGGTCACAAGACTCTTGGTGGGAGCCAATTTGTTTCTGCCCAACACTACAAGAATCTATCAGTTGTTAATGGTATTTTGTAAGAGATCCTTGCAAAAGTTCAAAAGGATATGAGGATCACTGTCTTCTAAATGTCATGTGTATTTTGCAGAATGATAATGAAGCATTTTGTTACCACAATGAACTGCCTTTTCTCCTCCTGTTGACATTCAAGAGCTCAAATTAATACTACTCTGTAGCTTAGGATTGCATTGCTTAATTTATACTAAAACTGTTAACAGGAATAAAAATAAAATGTGGTTTAAGTGTTATTGTTACATGAGCTGAAATAGTTGTTCCATAAGTTCAGAGACTACATTAGTAAGTGTTCAATTTAATTGGAACATACAAACGTGTACTAACAGATGCCTGAAAGAGAAATCTCTGCCTACATGAGCAACTGCCTTGCAGTCAGTGGACTGCTTGGAAAAGGCTTTTTGTGTACAAAATTGCAAAATGAAATCCTAAATAAAGAATGCAGCATAGTTATTCTGTGCAAATGTGGGATTGCCTTGTGACACAGGGCTTTTGCTATCTCTTTAAATAGATGAGTATCATGCAAAAAAGCTCATGGTCTAAAATGTTACTTCAGGAAGCAGCTCATTCCATTTCCATTCTGTAATATTGTCTCTGAATTTACATGATCAATAATGTATGTAAAACTTTCATGGACATAATCTATATTTCTTTCTTTTGTTGTATCTTTTTATCTGTCGACATCAGAATCTGACCACAGGATCTGCCACAACCAGCCTATTAAATACACCTGATATTGACTGTTCCTGGAATGCAACCTGATTTTACAATTAGTGAAAGCTACCTTTGGTTTGTTAGCACAAGAGTTGTAATGCAGGTTGGAAATTAGTAACTCTGCACATTTCTGGTAACTGTGTAGCTAGCTGAGAGAACTCCTTACCATCTCTGGTGTCCAATGCAGCATATGTTAAGCAGTTTATGTTTAAATGCATTATCCTTTATTGGCTACATTATTACAATTTTTACTGCTGTCCTGGTTTGCCAGTACTCCAAAGATGTGTTATTCAGAGACCACCAGCGGTTAATGACCATCCTTAGGACTATGGCTGAAGCCTGGGTGCAGATTTTTTCCTCTGAGGAATATAGACCCTAACATAGCTTTCATGAGATGGGCCCTGACCTAATCTCTGTCAGAGCAGAGAGGGGTGCCAGGATGTTAGCTAATTTGAAAGCACAGCCACACAGCCCCCATGGGAACTTTGGGAAGGTGAAAGGGTGACCCTGTTATGAAACTGCTGTTTTACCATTCCAGACCTTCCACTTCCACCAAGGAACTGTGCTGTTTTCCATTTGGTTAGTTATCTTAATGCCACAGGATCCTGAATATTCCAGCATAGCCTCATCTATATTTAAGTACAACCATATTTCCAGTCTGGAATCAACCCCTTTAGCTGTGTTATTTCCCTCAGATATGGTTGGCTTCAAATGATCTCACTGCCAACACAGCTTTAAAGCCTCCACATTTAAGTCTATTACAAGCCAGTGCTACCCAGCTCTGTATATACTGTTCTGATGGGAGAAGAATCTGTGTGGCTGTTCAGTGCCAGTTGTTCCCTTTCTTTCTGTAAGGAATTAAGTGTCTCCACATACCAGGGAATGGGAACAGCCCTGAAAATGTGGGCTGCTGCCTGTGTGCTGTGATCCATGTCTAGCTAGATGTCATGATCTTAGCTACTGCCACCTGAGGCTGTGACAGAGATTTTATTGCTGTGATTCCTAAAGGAAACTCACACCTCTGTTAAAAAACCCTAGGTTTCCAGGCTTTTCCCATAATGAGTAGAGAAAGAAAAGCACTGCCATGTGGTGATTTGTTCTATTTTATGTATTTGCTGTGGACAGGATTATTTGTCCCTTCAAAGCCCTTGTTACTCACCATTGACTACAGAGGCAACTGTCTACATGCCTGACGTTTTACTAATTCCAGTTAGGGGAAGTGGATCCTACCATTACTATTTGTCTCTCATGTTTGTTCATGTGAAATGTCCATGTTTAGAATCAGTAGCATCTTGAATGAGGATTTTTGAGTGTCCTGTATGTGTATGTGCTGATTTGCAAGCCACACTTTGGCCCATGGGGTTTTTTTGAGGATTCTCACTGTGGGAAAGCAATGAATAGCTGATCACATTGGGAAATAGAAAGTACTGGGTCATGAAGCGATAATGAAAAGTATAGCTTTCTGCAAGATCTACAGTTTCTGAGAATTTAAAAATACTAGATTTTTTGTGTTAAAAATGCTTTAAGTGCATGATATCTTCAGTGGTTACTTAGGCCTCAGTGGGATTTCACCCTTTAGCACATGTAAAGTTGGTACTTAGGAAGGGGCAGTTCTGCTCTGAACATATCACATAATAGTTGTGAAAACTTATCATTATGAATTTTCAAAAAATGTAAGTATCCAGAGCAAGCTGGGGTAAAGTTAAATCAATTTAGTAAGGTCCAATGGCACTTGCATAAGGGGTGTCCTCCTTCAGAATCCTGTGACTGTAGCTATTTGCATCCTTAAAGTTATAGTACTACTTAATTCTGTTCAGTGAAAGACATCATGGACACAGAGCTAAATAGTTGCGAGGATAAATTCTTGTGTTTCAGCGTTTTGAAACCTGTACCTGCTGGTATCCAAGCCGTACTGTGTTTTCCTTAACACAAAGGATGTCAGGAGATCCAATTTATCGTTCCATCAGGAGGACTGGTGTTCTGTCTTTATTAACTTATTGTGGGGTGGGAAGAAGGTGTTGTAGTAAGATATTGTGTCCTCGTCTAGTAGCAATGGTGGATTTCACTGTCTGCTGAATTACTTCACTACTGTGACCTGAGCTGTTTCCTGGTAGGGACTGCTTGGATGGAAGGTGCGTCCATGCGTGTATGATGAGTTCCTCTTCACAAGACATTGGGCAGATAACTTGTTTCACACAGTCCAATAAAGCTGTGATATAGAGACTTCTCGCTCCTGGACTGGCTTCAAGATCCTGTTGTCATAGAGCAGTTATTGTGTAGAGAGCGATTCTCTTCAGTCATCTAATTTCTTCATTAGATTGTTGATTTGCTCCTCTAGGCATGCTTTTGGGGTATGTCTGTTGAAAGGAGTCAACACTTTGCTGCATAAGCATATTAATTAACTACTATTAGCTTTAGTGTGGACATGAAACCCCAAATCACTTTGCTTGTTTAGAGAAGCAGAGCCTGGAGAGAGTTTGCTGTATTATTTAGCATGCCCTTTGTTATTCCAGGAGTCTACTGACAATTGAGTGCACTGTAGACTCAGTTCATCAGGCCACTTGTGGTTTCCTTTGGGACTGGAGACAAAGCATCCCGCTGGTGCTTCAGATTTCTCCATTGTCAGAGCAAGGACAACTGTTGCTTAGTCGCAGCAAGAGGGACTTTTCAGCTGAGAGTTGCTATGAAGTTGTTGAGATGACATATGTTAGAGAAGTGTATCATTTTGTTCTGACTGAAATGCAGCATTGTCCTTCCCCTTGTAATAATCTTTAAGAAGAGGGTTCCAGGACTCCAGCACTTACAGCAGTTCACTTACTGCATCTCTGTGGAAGTTCTTGCTATTTGTAATGGAATAGTTTCCATTTGTCATGACAGACTATTTCTAAGCTTTGCTCATTAGTTAGGACTGGAATATATAACTTTATTTGTTTCTGTAGATGCTTTCATCAGCAACCAAATCCAGATGTAGCAGGCTGGCAGTAGATCAGGCTGAACTACCAGAGGTTTTGCTGAGACTAAATAAGGTTTAAATATTTTCATTCTGTTTCCTCTTCACCTTACTTATCATGCTGACATTGACACAAGCAAGGCTGCTTTCCTGAGTGCTGGTCACCCTTCTGCATCATCAGTAAGTGCTGTTAGCAGTGTTTAAAATACAAGAGACTTGTTGGTGCAAGAGAGAGACAGGGGTTTGAATAGCTAATGCTCATTGTTTTGGCAAGCCTATTAAGATGTCAAGTGGCTCCTACAGTGGACAGGATTCTGAGACCTGCAGTAGCACAGTCCTGACATTTGGAACTGGCAGTCAGCCCTGAAGGTGACAGCGCACTCAGTCTGTTGTTTTCACAGTGCTTCTCCTCACAGGTCTATATCTGGTAATAGGCTGCCTGCTGCTGGCAATTTGCATGGCAACCCCCACTAATTGCCAACAGTGTTGTCACCTGTCAGGAACAGTTCCTAATCATGCACTGCCTCTCTGCAATGCTGGGCAATTACCGTGTGTGTTACAAGATGTAGTATAATGTATGGTCATTGGTGAACCACAGCAGTGTACTGACTTTTGCTTTCTGCAGCCTGAAGAATGCTGGTGGAAGGCAACTTTCTGCAAGATGCTGCAACATGGCTACTTTTCTGTGTGCAAGAGCCAAGAGTGAGCAATAGTTTACACTTGGAATGGAGTGTGTGACAAAATACTGCTTCAAGGCTGCTGATGCCACCAAAAGGGCCTCACCGTGAGGCAATTAACTTTGTCACCCTCTCAGAATAAAAGGCACAATGTCCAACTCCTCAAACTAAGGTCTTGGAGCAATGTGGGCTTTATGGAAAGTGCTGTTCTAATTTTCAGCAGCTGAGTTAGTGAAACAGCATGACTTGGCATCTAGTTATAGAAAATGTTGGGGAAGGATATTACTTGCCAAATATGCAAAGTATTTGTGTGATTTACTTCAGCAAAGATGTGAAATACATCCTACTCAGTCTGAGCTAAGGAGGAACCCCAGGGCTAGGAAAGCACTAGAGTTCTGAATGGCACAAGGAGAGTGGAAAGGCTGTGAACTCCCAAGGAGGTGCCTGTTGCCAGCCTGTGGTGGTGACAGACCTACCTCTGGATCAAACCCCCAGGATAGTTCTCTGTGACACAGTGGGATGATAGGATTTGGTAGAAGATGAAAGTGAGCTTAGACTTCTGTTTCAGAAGAGCAGTTTTTTGAAGAACATGGAGTGCTGTTGGAACTTCCAACTGCTAATTAACTGCAGATACTATTTTAATTACCAGTGTCAAATCTGTTGAATCATCTATGTATGGACTTTTGACTTCTGAAAGGTCTAAATTAGAATTTATCTTTTTCTTGACTGGTGATAGGCTTCTTGAATACTTTCCTGTGAATTATGCCAATGATGAAGAGAATAAAACAAACCAGAATATATCCAAATTTGGTTCACAGAAGTTACTAGAATAGAAATTGTTTGCACTGTAGAATTTTGTCTCCTTTCAGGAAATGCATGTACCAGAGACCTCAGTGAATCAGTCAGTCTTCTGTGGAAGATCTCATTCTGTACAACTGAGATAACTCACTCTGAGATATGTAATCTAAACTGCATTAAAATACATTAAGTCACCCTTCTCTTCACAAAGTGCATGCAGCATTCCTCTTTCCTTCTTGCTACATGATGATTTTGTGATGGCAAAGCAAGAGAGGATTAATTTGTACAATGTCAGGTCCATGAGAAGAACATTTAATTGGTACACTGTGATAGAAATGTGTGTATACTGTGAATGTAAGTTATGGAAAAACTGCCTCTTCTGGAACAGATCACTCCACCTTCCTCAATCTCTAAAAAGAAACAGCAGGATCCCAGAGCATGGCTATAACTGCGCTGACACAACCTTGGTAAAGTCAGTAATGGATCGTATTTCATACCAGTTCCTCAGCAGATCAACTTTCCCTTCACCAGCTCCTTCCTTTTTCAAGAGCCTTGATCTTATTCCTGTTAAAGAAAGAGCTGCTGCTTTATTGCTTTTGAAATGGAGTTCAAGAATTCACTTACGTAAAAATGCCTTGAAATCAATGGATACTTTGCCATAGAGCATGGTCATGTTCATCTCCTCCACACAAAGGTTTATTGTCACTACATCATCAATAAGACAAAGAGCTGTGGTAATTACTGGCTCATGGGGCTGTGGAAATATGTGGACCTGGTTAAGAAATTCCTCCAGTGTGGAGGTAACATTGGGGTGAAGCTAAGGCTCAACAGGCAGAGACTGTTCTTACAGATGCCTCCATGGCATGCATGTAAATGGATGGTCTAAGCCATTTCTGTTACAGAGCCTCCTAAGACTATTTTGTGTGACCCCCACTTCAAAAAACACAAGAAATGTCTGGTTCAATAAAAGATGGGAAATTAAGATAAAATTTTTAGATATTGTGAAAATGTATTCAGCTTCTTTGGCATGTAATACAGCTGGAATTCGATAATATGTGCGAGCTATGGGCAATTTAGAATTAAATAGTTCTTGTAAAGTTTGAACTTGTTTCTAAGCTGTCTTGCCATGAGCACACATTACAAATGACAGCATAGCAGTTCATTAGTCTCCTTCACTGCATACAGGCCTCACAGATTTTATCTGTCAAGAAACAAACAACTGAGCCTGTAATACTTTGTGCCTCTTGATACTCATCTTTGGATTGGGATGTCTTCCTAGTTCATCCCACTACTGTCATGATGGGATTAGTTCTATTTACTCTAATTACAGGGAAATGTGATGAAAGTGCTGGCTTATGCTTGCTGAGAACAGTAGAGTGCAGTGGAAGTTCCCAAGATCCAGCTTAGAAATTGGATACTTCACGTCTTCGTTAGTGTTTGAACATCTGTTCAGTGAAAAACCCCCAAAACAAGCAAATAACTTGCTCTTTTCAGGACAAAACTAATAATGTTTGAATAACTTGTTGAAAATGTTTTGGCCCAGCATCATTATAGCTGGCTGAGCTGTTCTCAACAAGCCAAGCCCTGTGATACCTGAATGGGTGGATAGAAAAAGAAATTTCTTGTATTATAGCCAAATAGAAAGCATATGAATTACTGGTCTTCTGAAACATGGGTCACTTTTACTATGAAGTCAGGTTCCAAAGGTCTTTTCAGCCCTTACCATCCAGAGGAAATTGTCTGCTTGAGCCAAAGCATTCTCTGCTTTTGAATGCACAGCCAAGCTCGGCTGAGCAGCCCCTTTGCTAGGGCAGGTGAGCTGCTTAAATGGCAAGTGTCTGCTAAATTCTCAGCTAGTGTTAAAAAAGAGCAGATGTGATAAATGGCAGATGGGTGAAAGAACACTTGATTTTCCACATCACTGATTTGGTCTATCCAGGGAAGTTCCATGAAGTCCAGGTTAAATTTCAGTTCCTGGGTCTAAAGGAGAGAGGCTCTATGTAAAATCCAGCACAGGGTTAACAGAAAATTCATCTAACCAATATGTGGTCTTATGAATGGCAACATTATCTGAGGCTGAAGTTTTGATTTGTATTAGATGTATAAATATTTGCAGAGACATCAGTAAGAGTAGCTACAATCTTATGCAGCACTAAATAAGAAATAAGCTGAGTTTGATCTGGATGTCTAATGCCAAAAGAGTTACTCATGTACTTCTCTCAGGTGTTAATACTTTTCTGATTTTTAAATGTGAAGAAAGGGAGTAATGTCACCTCAGGGCCATTTTAAAAGTCACCAGAGTGTTGGATAATTTTGTCTTAGTATTCCAAATAGTATCCTCTTTCTATTTCAGAATTCTGCAACCATATTTGACAGCTCTGTCTGTGCTATCCTGGACATTTTTGCTGCTCTCATCAGGCACAGGCCCTAGTTGCCTCTTGGCGCCAGTTTGTAATCTGCCATATCTTTTGTCTGTAACATTTTTTTTAAAATGAGAAGTCTAAAGAGTTTATAGTTCATTTGGGTTTTTGTGAGGTGTCCTCATCTCTTAGATATTTAATGACCATATTAGGGAACCTCAGAAAGCCCAGAGAATCTAGTTTATATGATTAACTCTGAAACTTTAGTATGATTACAGAATTTGAAAAACAACTTGACTTGATGGCCTTGCATTTTATGCGAAGCTGTAAACAAGAGGAGAGTATTCAAAGTTCGGCTTGTTCACAGATATTAACTCTAATATTATCTCACGAGAAAGACAAGAAAAGGCCACTTATTCAGATTCAAGGATAGCATCTCTTTTGGCAAGGAACTCTTGGAGTAGGTACAAAGATACCTAGAAAGTAGGTCATGCTGTTGTTATACCTTTTGACCATCTGAATTGTAAAGGAGCCAAAGTGGACAGAGAAATTTTAAGGAATGTTCTGTTCAACCTCCATTCTTAACTGTCTTACCATTATATTTCACTTTTTGGGAGATACTTAGATATGAAATATATCTCTCTCTGCATTTTGATAGAATCTCAATGAATAAAAAGACTTTCAATGCAATAGCAAGGTGGTTTTGTGTAATCTGTTACTAGGTATGTGGACTTTTAAATAGTACCAGGATTTTTCTGTGCTATTTTGGTTTTTTTATTTCTTCTGAGTTTTTGATAATCTTTTCAAACTTATTTTCTGTAGTCACAAAGAAACCTGAGGTTCATAAATATCTATATGGTCCACTAATTAAAAATAAAAATTAATTATTAGCCCTTTATGGAGGATGGCTATACCTGCTCTGCAAGAGGATGGAGCCATTGCAGCTCTTCTGCAGCAGAAGCACAGTACTCACCTTTTGCAGAAAATGCAGGTAGTTATTGGCTCTGAAGGATGATGCCCAGCTTGGGCCTTCAGAAACGATAAAAGGGTCTTGAAGGGGATGTCAGCCTGTATGAATATAAGAGGCAAAAGCTGCCTAGGCCAGATGTAGATTTACAGTGGAAATACCCACATGAAAGACTTAGCTGATCTCAGCTGGGACTGGCAGCAGCCTTCCTTGTGCCCAGGAGCGTGGTGCTGCCATAGCCAGTTAGCAGCTAGCTCAGAACTTGCTCACAAGTCTTTGTATAAACCTACATTGTGCAGAGTAGGCATTCCCAGAACCTTGGTTTTTTGTTTTGTCCAAACCTAAGATTCCTGGTTACTGCATGGGATGCAGATTTTGCAGAAAAACTCAGCTATTGTGGGAATCACAGTCAAGGCATAAGAGTTGGCATAGCTGCACCTTCTGCATTCAGTCCACATTTGACCTGCTACGAGTTAGTACCCTCTGAATTTGCAGGGAAGGAAACCCTCCTTCCCTGTGGCAGGATTCTGTTTCATGCCTGCCACAGAGTAAACTGTGAAAGGAGCTGGACCAAGGAGAACTACTACTTTGACACTTTGCCTCTTTTTGCTGAGCTCAACATCCCATTCTCCTGTTTCTCTGGCTGACCAAGACACATCCTACTGCATCAGGGGAGGACAGAATTTCTGATCAAGTATGTTCATGAAAGACAGATGGGAAAGCAAGTGTCCCCTGTGAGGATTCAACTCTTCCTCCTCTTAAGCTGTTGAAGTTACACTAATGCTACAGGCTCAGTACCAAGAGGCTGAAGAAAACCTGATTTTGTTCAGGTTGGGCTTTTTCCAGCTATGCTGAGTACCTGGCAGGATGTAGCAGCAGTCTGACATGTTTGCTGCTCTGGCTGTCAGTGTGCAGAGGCAGAAATGACTGAGCTCTGCTGACGGATCCTCAACTGGCTACGTTGCCTTGTCCCAGCATCCAGAGCACTCATGTGATGATCAAAGGAAGGCAGTTGACTTCTGAGAAATGTCACCAAGTATTTAGCTTTTTTGGCATTTAATCTTCTTTTTCAGTTTCCCCTCCTTTGTCCTTTGTATTGTAGGCCTGGGTCTAAAGTAGGATCTGTATTTTCCAAGAGTGAATGCCTGGAGGACTGTGTGAAGTCCTCTGTTCTGTGTTCATTGTATTGCCACTTTAGATGTTCTTTAATCAGAATGTGGGTTTCCTCCATCCCAAATTAAGCTGTCTCTGTTATGTAAGAATATATATTAGAATTACTTTGCCTTCTTGTTCTGATCTTTCCTGGTTCTCTAAGTTTTTTTCTTCACCATGAGTTCTTTTATTTATCTTACATGAAAGCTGAGATCTCTCTTGTACAATCTTTCATTTCCATCAGGTGTAGCTGTATGAAAATATCACACATTGTAGGAGCTGACAACACCATATTAGATGTGCAGTGCCCAACAGTGTTATCAGACTGGGAGGTGGCACTTTGTGCTGTGTCCATCCTGAACTAACTGGGAGATTATATGGTTTAGAGTAAGTTTGTTGCAGGCAATTCTGAACGGATTCAAGCTTCAAGAATTCCCTCGATGATTCTTGGTTAGACTGAATGTTGTTACTCAGCTGGAGCTATGTATTTTTTAGAGTATATTTACATTTTTAGAGTAGTTTTGCAGTAACATTTTGGAATTATTTCAGTTATTGGATAAGCAGATTTTAAAAAATCTGGGCTGTTTTTTAGCATGGGGGTTTTGTTGAAGACAGGGTGGATTTTAAGGCTATTATATGAGAAATTAATCTGTCAAATCTTGTGGACTTCAGGGAGGTCTGAGTATGAAGATGAAAGTTGGGTTTTTTTGGTGCTCATCTTCATTCACAAGAGCAGACTGAGTCACAGCTAGGGCAGACTTTAGTGCAAGGGTGCTTGAGCTAAAGTAAGCAACTTGCTGCTGTGCTCATTACCTTTCCAGCTCACTAAAGAAGTAGAATTACCAGTCCTTCTACCAGACAAAGCTTCAGCCCTGCTTACTGGCAGTGGTGCATCCCAAAACTACTGAGAATCCAAACCCATGGTTTGAGCATCCATCACACACAAAACCATGTAAGGGCCAAATAGGAATTTTACAACCTGTTTAATTCCAGCAATGACTCCAAAAGAGCAGACCTTGCCTGAAGGCACAAGTACAGGGCTGCAAATGGAAGAGAGAGATGCCTTTGGGCTGATTATTCTGTAACTCTTCATGTAGCCCTGCCAGTTGTAGCTATTATTTATGGTAATATAATTGTCTAATCATTTTTGAAAGCCAGTAAAGAGACTTCCCTACAATGTTCTCTTCTTGCCATGTGCTAATAAATTCTTCAGGCTGATTTTCATGCTACCTTTTAAAATTTATTTTTATAAAATAACATCTGTTACACCTGTTGGCTTCTTCTAACATGGAGCAGGATAAATCAGTGCGTCCCAGTTTTGCTTCACAATTATTAATCCTTTACTTCACTTGCAGCCTGAAATAAATCAGCTTTTCTTCTATGCTTCCATCTTGTTCAGCTAAATGTTCCTTTAATCCTTCTTTGTAACCTTAATGTGTATTTGTCACGTTTTCTCTTAGGCATTGATTTGATTCAGTTGTCTGATCTTACAAGGTTCCTTGGTATTATTTAATTATACATTGGTTAATGAATCAGTTTTTCTGGGCTGCTGCTTCATGAATCTGCCTGATCTTTACTGTGGCTTTTGCCTGGATCATTATAAATCCCCGCCCAGGTAATGGTGTGGTCCCTGGACTTCCACAGCTTCCACGTGCCTGGTTCAGGTTGCTCCTTCCATTATTCTCTTCCTGTGCCTAAGACAAGGAGGAATTGTATTCAATCATGTTTGTAAGACCCTGCCACCCTAGGCAGGGTGGTGTGTTACTCAGCAGAAATAGCAGCCTTGAGATTGTCTCCTGTGTTCTCTCTTCAGCATCCTGCGTCAGTACCCTGCAGTGTGAAGTAGCTGTGACTTGCCAGGCTCTGTCCCAGACACTGACCCTCTGAGAGCTGATGACTGTTTGAGGGTTAGACTTTCAGAAAGGCTGTCTGAGCAGAAGATGTTTCTTTGTTAGTTGTTTTCACCCATTTTAAGGATGCCTGACTATTGGCATTGCCACAATCATACCTGATGTAACTTTGCCAGCTACTTGGTCACTTGGACTGTTCAGGCATAAAATACTGAATTGGAAGGGAATATTATGAGAATTTCTCATAGTGGTTGCAATCAATTTCTATTTGTTCTGTTATGTATAAAGATATCAAAACAACATGGGGCTTAAGGAAATATGAAACATTAATTTGTTCTTTAGAACAAGAAGTGTTCTTTTCTTGTAGACCTGATCTTTTGCCCTTTGTTTTGCCAAGAATAGGCCATGTTTTCATGGTCTGAGTAGAATTTCTGAATTACAAGAGCAACACAAAGAACTCCATTTTTAAAGTCTCAGCAGAAAAATAAAATAAGCATGTATGCAAACAGGGAGGGCAGTGGTGTGTAAGCACATTGGCAGACAGGGATAGAAGCAAGAAATGTGCCTTGCTTCCATGAGACATGCTTGCAGTTTCATTGCAACATGGAGCCAATATACAGAGAAAGCAGAGAGGCCCCTCACATCTATTACACAGCTCATGGACTGTGTGTCTGGTAGCTTTTTTGTGAACTGATAGTGACCCCATGCAGTGCATTGTTCCTTTTCTCCTTTCCATCTGTTTAGTGTTTCAGCTTCTCAGCTCACTAGAAGCTGGCTATTGATTTTTAGATATGTCCTAAGTTTGCCATAAATTTTATAAAGGGATCTCATACTGCCAGAAAACAAAACTGACACACATTTACCCCAAAATACACTCTTAAATAAATGGAAAATCTTGACAATCTATTTATGGCCCTCTGGGAATGCCTGAGCTGAAAGAGAATCACCATCAACTTGTTAGTTTTTAATCCATGCAAGGTAGATCTTTCTTTTCATGGGAGGTTTCAGCCACTTTACTTTTTTCTTTATATTTTGGTATATGTTCATCTCTGTTTTCATATATGCATGGCAGCACCAAATATTAACAGTTGTTTCTGTCTTTGCCCAGCATGTTTTGTTTTCATTCACAGGCAATGCATTCCCTGTGTTAGATCAGACGGATTCTGCTCTAGCAATGGTACATTTGCCTGGCATGCCCCGTTGCTCCTGCAATCTATGGTTGAATCCTCTTTGTCATTCCACTGTTTCTTTTCTCATTTCCATCTGTTCATCATTCCAGAGTTTCTTGAATAATGGAGATGCAGTGATTGTTTTTGAGATGTGTCACAAGGTGGTCGTAAGCATTTTCTTTCCTTTATTTATTTTCTAGTAGCCCCCTTTGCCAGGCAGTGCAGTTGGAGGATACAGTGAGGGGAATTGACAACTAATTCCAGCTGTTTAGCTGAAGCAAATGCCAATGGCTCTTCTCTATGTTTCCCTGCTTGCTGTCTATATTGATTTGCTATTATTCTTGGCAAAAATAGGCCTCTTTTTTTGCCATTGAAATTTAAGGGGGACCTCATTGCTTGAAGTGTTAGACCAAGAGAGATTAGGGAGATGAGGAAAACAAGTGCTTTTGCTTTAAAGGATTACTGATATAAAATCTAAGGCAAGAAATTTACTCCTGTTCTCAATTTTCTATGCTTCACCCCTTCTGTGCTCATTGAGGTAAAATTCATTACCATAGTTGTTAGCTGTGAAAAATTATATTCACTATGGAGTTAGGTCATGTGGCTGGATTTAAGTTCTCAGCTTTATGTACAACTTCCTAATGTTTTCTTCAAGCTGTGATAAAGGGCTCCAAGTGATTTGCTGAGAGGTCAGATAGAAATGAAATGCTGTCTTCTGTTGTAGTGTCTTGAGATGCAGAGGGAGGATACAAATGCAAAAGGCACCTGTTTTCCATGGGAGTGTCAGGTGCACGCTGAAGCCCTGAAGGGTTGGAACACAGCAGAGCTGTGACCAGGCACGGGTGGAATCCCTGCAGCCCTGGAGCTACAGCTGCTGGCCCCCTTGCAGTGTAGAGCACCTCTCTCCTCCTTGTGAGTGTGCCTCACAGTGGGTAGAGAGCTACAGTCTGAGGGAAGCATTTTCATCCTTGTACAAAGCCCTTCATGAGTGGCATTGCAAGCTAAGAAGTCTTTCACTGCTTTATATTTCTCTCTCCTTTCCCTGCTGATGTTTCATTTTTCTAGTCAGTTTTGTAGTTCTCAGCCTCTTTGAACCAAACCTAGTGAGCATGAGATCTCAGTGAGATTTTGTTGCATTATTTTTCCCTCTCCCTGGAATGAGGGGCTGTTGTTTCCTCCTAGAGCAGTGTAATCAGTGCAGTGCCTGAAGGCCAAGTCACTGTGTTTGACCCTTTGCTTTGGTTACTGACCCACATTTCATTCAAATACTTTGGTAAATAGTGGCACTTCTTATGTCTTAGAGATTTATGTAACAGACAGGGAAAGATTAGAATTGGAGATATCTCTTACTATTCTGGCGACCTGGGCTGCCAGCCAGTTTTACATCTTGAGAAAGTAAGTGTGTGATTTTGTGAGTATGAAGGTGTGACTCATTCTCCTCCTTGACATACTTTAAAACATGTTCTGAGTGGTGATTTACATGAGGATACATTGAGGCTCTGCTTGAGCTGACAGCACTTGGTGCACTTTAATCTTAGATGTGGATAGAGGAAATGAGTTAATCTGTGGTTAAATATAGAGGTGGTGAAAGAGGTGGGAAGGGGAGGGGTTGACTCTAATCTCACTTAGGTAGGGGTCAGTAGAGAGTAACCTCTGTATCTGGATGGTATTACTCTGGGCGAAGTCATATCTCACCTCTCTGGAGCTGACAGTATTAGCTAATGGAAAACGGCGACAAAGTGAGAATGTGCCCTGAGCTCTGGCATCACTGCAGTGTTGTTCTTTCTGATCACCATCTACATGTTGGTGACACCTTTTTTTTTCCTTTCAAGAGGTATCAAGTGAATTGTAGGGGTAATCAAATGTGTCTTGCTGAAATTACATCTTAAGGATCTGAGAGCGGATCAGCGTTGATCTACAAGCTTGGTTCTCTGTGATTGTTGAGATATGGCATGACCTTGTTCCTTTGTGTGTTTGTTTTCTGTTTATTCCTGACCTCAGTTTTGAGATGAGGGTGTAGAAGAAACAGACATGCCTGCTCTGCAGATATTCACTTCTCTTCTCCCTTTGTGTGCAGATAGGCTCTTAAATTCTGTTAGACTGAGAGCTGCCACTTTACCTTTCTCTCCAGCTTCCCGCATGCCTGAATGGGAACTTTTTGGGGGAAAGCCTGTATGAATGGTTTGTATGTATTAGCTGTTCCTGGGCAGTTTTTCTTCTGCAAAGTGCTGGTGGGATACTGCCTGCTGGTATGGCCAAGCAGAAAGAGCCACACCTGAGCAAATGGGGGTGCTTTGCACCAGGGTGGAACTGCTGCCTGTGCCATGGAGGTGTATGCTGCCTGCATTGTGTTGGAAAAGATATGAAATGGATTTTGCTGACTCATTTGGACAGGTAAAAGCAGTCTTTTGGGCACAGACTGAACAAACCTGAAAGAGAGATTTTGGCAGCAGCCTCTTCTGAGGAGACAGCTTGAGCTAATCTGTTATGTGCTGGCAGTTTTTCTCCAAAGAGTTGAACCCAAGTAGTCCATGTAAGGAATTTGCATTTGGAGGTCACAGGCTACATAGGTCATGTTTGTTGAGCAGTGGGTGAAGAAAGTTACTGGTTTACATAAGCTCACTAAAATGAAAGGTCTACCAGGCAGAAGAGTTCATTTTTATACTGGAGAAAATCTAAGCCAATCTTGAGAAATCATGATCTATCCTGAAATGTACTTGTGCCTCTTCACTGAAAATGACATGCTTTAGCAGGATTTGGCCTTGCATGTAGATTAGTAACAGCACCACTGTTGTCTTTATTATTTCTGTTAGCCCATAGCAATATTCTTTGAGCCATTCTAGTCCATAGGGACAGGCTGAGCTCTGGCCATCTGTCCCTAAGAAGTCCATATTCATAATATATAGGCAGTTTGTTTTGTAAAATCTAATAAACTAACCAAAACCCACGGATATTTGAGATGGCTTATCAGCAAGTTTGATGATAATAATTGCTATTATTATTATTATTAATAATTTTAGTTAGCAAAAATATTTTCAGAATTTGATTGTGCTGCACTAGCTGAGGATGCCATTTTTGTTGTATTTGATATATATTAAGCTAGACCTCTTGTGATGGAGTGGCTCAGGTAAGAAATTTTCAAACTATCTGTTGATAGTGGTGTCATTCTGAACTGAATGATAAGTCTGAAAACTTCCAGAGTGGAAGGGCATAACTATATCTGAGACCAAGGACAGGCATCAATTTAGCAAACAGTCGCACAGGTTAGGAATAGGGACCCTTGTCTTCCCATCCACACTGCTTCTTGTTGCTTTACCAATACTGATGGGTGGCCTCACTTGCAGCTTTGCCAGCTGAAGGGTGCGTGTAAGCACTTTGTGATCATCATCAAGAAAACAGATCAGCTTCGTTTATTGTCACTCATTGTTCAGCTTGGTAGATTCAGCCTTCTGTGGGTTGTGAAGGGCTCACTTGGACACCTCTGCTACAAGCACTGCAGGGAATTTATAAGCTCCAGAAGGTGGGATGTGACAAGCTGTTTTCAGTGAAAATGCTTTCAAAAGATGGGTGTCGATTTTCAGCCTTAGAGGCAGTATAGACCATGAAAAGGGCATTGTGCTAGGAAAGCTGGAGTCACAGTTTGTTCCTGGCACAGATTCTGGTACGATCAGGTCAAATCACTCCTCATCCATGCATCTTTTTCCCCTTCATGTGTCTTGTCCATTTAAATTCATTGAAAAGGGGCTGCCTGTTCTTATGTGGACAATGGCAAAATATATTTTTTTCCTACTAGTCTTACAGAGCTACTTGAATTTGTTGTTTTCTAAATGGCCTTTAGATCTGAGTATTGTTTGTTGATCTTAGTTTCCAACTCCTTGCTTTTCCATTGCAAAGTTGGTCCCACACTGATGTATTTGATTATATTTTCATTGCCATTGTACTTGCTTTGATTTTGCAGCTCAGTGCCCAAAGCACAGGGTGCTGTACAAACAGCATGATGAAGTCAAGGAGGGTCAGGCCCTTTCTCTTTTTACCTTGAAAACAATGTGAGACTCCTATGTTTCTTTTGCTTGGCACCTCCAGTTCTTGAGCTGGAGGCTGTGTGCATGTGTGCAGTGCCCTCTTGTTGTGTTCAGGTGTGAGATCACTTGGAGAGTGTTTTCCATTGCTGCCTAAGGGGGTACTGGAAGCTGTGCTGTCTGCTTGGTTGTGTGTGAGCTCAGGCTGTGAAGTGTGGAAAATTACTGCAAGAATACCAGCCTGCTGAGCTGATGTTTGTGTCTGCAGTGGGTTCGTTTGGGACTAGGTGTCCTTGTCAGGGCTTATAAGTATATTCATAGACTTCTCCTGCTGGATCATGCCTGGCCACTGTCTGCAACAAGAAATTTTCTCCTATTTCTCACCTCTCCTTTTTGCCTTTGGCAGCATTCCTTCCTCCATAGGGACATGGTTTGAGTGTGGCTCACGTCCAACTCTCTTAATATGTGCCTGGCTGTTGATCTGAAGAAGGGAGAAGAAGCAAGAGAGCTTGATTCTGCACTACCATAGTATTGTCAGCCAGTGTATCAGTCCTTTTCATGGAATAAAACAGCTTCCAAAAACGTCTGTAAAACTGTAGACCTTGTTACTTTTGGTGTTCCTGCTGTTCCCTTCCCTCTGTGTTGTTCTGAGAGGCCTCATACCACCAGCGCTGGGTACCAGGACAGACTGAGGCTATCGCTCAATGCGTCAGAACTACACAATCTGCAGTTTGCTCTAAGCCGCAGTGGTTTATTTGTTTTAAACTCAAGATGTGTCTAGAATTAGGGAAACCCTTAATTATAAAAATTAAGAGGCGGAAAAAAAAGGAGAAAGAAACTCAGAACTCTGCAGGGAAAGCTCTTTATCAGCAGTGTGGTGAGATTTTGGGTTGGTTTTGTTTAGTGGTGGTTTTTTGTTTATTTTTCTCTCCATTTGCATGATTTACTCACCTGCTGCATTCATTCAAAGTTTCCGTGTGGAAGTTGCTCTTTGTAGCTCACTGAGCAGCTCAGTTACCCTTGGTGCCAGTTGCTGGCTTCTTGTGAAGGCAGTATCCAAGTACCTTTTGTATTATTAGAAACTCTTTAATCAGACTTTTCTTTTGTGGTGGAAATCAAACTCTTAAAAACAGATAAAACTATCACACATCTGACTACTAACAGAATTAAAATTAAAACTTGTTGAAAACTTCTCAGTATGGCGTCTTTTCTCTCTGAGACTCTCAGCTCCCTAATTGTGCTGTCATTGACAGAAAGTAAAGTACTCCAACAGCACTGGGTATAAAGTTTGTCTAAACCGAATCTTTTTGTAAGTCCTGCATAGATTTTTCAAGAAAAATAGCTTCTTATGGTTCTCCAGGAGCTAAACTAGGGCATGTTTCCAAGGGGAAAGTTTGAACATTTCAGTGTTAACTTCAGGACTGGGGTACAGACCAGTCATAACCTTCCTCTGTATTCTCTTGTCTCGCTGAACTCCCTGGCTATGTGCCAGGTTAGAGCCTTACTTGTAACAATTCTCAGCACCAGAGAAGTTTCTATCAATTTGTTTTTGTGCCTTTTACTCTCTCATACTCTCCCACTCTGAGTCTTGCTCTTAGTCCTTGATAGCACTTCTCTACTTTGGGCAGCTTTTGGTAGTTGGGACTCTGGCCAGCTTCAGCCTTTTGCCAGCTCACAAGGACAAGGCAGGTTGGGAAAGCAAACAAACTGCAGTTAATGCCAGAAAGGCAGCTTCTTGTGTTGCAGGAAAACCAGGGCTTGACCTTGCTACTGGAATATTAACTCTCTCTCGGCGCATACTCTGGACATCTTTATAAGAAATGTTCTTTCCAGTACTAGCAATAAGCCTTTCAAACATGTGTCCTTTCACCAATCCCTTTCTACTTTTTGGAGATGGAGAAGCTATTAGACATCCTCAACAGAAAACTCTTAATTTGTTTCAGCTTGTGTTTTCCTGGGACTATTCTAGTTTTATTGAAAAACTGTCCTGGTTCTTCTAGGAGCTTTGCTTGGGATCTTCATGGGTCTTGAAAGAATTCTTGAGTCTTCTGAAAACACATTATTTGAGCTCTGTAAGCATGGTCTGAGATGGCTCCTATGCAAGGTCCTTGATAATCCTTATGAGTGCTTTTATCTCTGGGCATCACCTTCTGCTTTCTCCGTCACATTTTTGCGCCATGTGCACTGCCATGAGAATATCTAACTGGTGAGGTTTACTGGCTGACAGGCTGCTTGTACAAGGCCCTTGGAGGTCCTGATCCTGCATTGCTTGTTGAAAGAAATGTGACTTCACTCCCCTCAGAGCCTGAATAAAACACACATGAGGATTTGTTCAGTCATCCAGCACAGGCATCAAACTTTGCTAGTTGGTCTGTTCAACCTCTTCTTAAAGTTCTTGAATACTGAGAAGTATGAAGAAGATAGTGTAGAGAAAAGTTGCCTTCTGGAAGAACCCCTCTCTTCGCTCAGTACAGCAGGAGCTCAGGGTGACTGGCTGACTAGTTCAGCCTGATAAATGACATGATTAAAAATGAGGGGTGTCAATACTTACAAGTCAAACTGCAAAGGCAGCAGACTGCTGTTAATGTTATTGAGTGAAACAATAAAGGTGCACATCTATCAAATCTATGTCAGATCTTACCATTTAGACTTAATGTTGGACTGGAGTTAAATAATTTCATTTAGTAACCATCAATGCGTGCTAACAAACATTAAATTTTCTGTGTGAATCTGCCTCTGTGTCTGTCTAGCTGTGTATCCTAACTAAGGAATTTGTCTGTAGACAACCTAATGTTAATGTTTATTAATATACATTTACTACCTACCCTTCCTTCTTTATTCCTGGCAATGAGGAGTTGCATTTCATAGTGGTTATCCCTAGTTCCCAGCCCAGACTCTGTATAAGACAAGCCTATTCACACATCAGGGATAGCTGCATGTATGTGTGTTTAGTACTTCTTTTTGCATTTTGCATACTAGCATACTAAATGAAGCTGATAAACATTGGTAAACAGACTGTAGCTTGTAAGGAGGCTTGAATATCTGTGCTATTCAGCTTTCCTTGCTGCTTGAGGGGGAATCTCTAACAGAAAGGCAGGAAAACGGATGTGGTTTCAGCCTTCCCTGGAGACAACCATAAATATTGGATCTCACACAGAGGATGCTAGGATGTGGATCTGGGCAGATTGATGTTTATACTAACTATGCTATACTTCCTACATGGTAAGCAGAGGTCATTGTTTCATCTAAAAGTAGCATTATTTCTATGAATGACTTATTGCTTTGGTACAGCCCTCTCTGTATTTTTATTGGACAGCAAGATTAATGGCTCTAATAAACATTTTCTTTCTCTCTAACTTTTGTAGGTATGAGCTTTTATGTAGCAGTTGCATGTGAAGAGAAGGCAGAGTACAGTTGGTCATCAGAAGATCCTGTCCTAAGCTGGGCCTGAAAGTTCATCCAGCTGACTGGTGTGAGTAGCCCAAAGGCAAGGGGAAGGAGCACATTACTGGGAGACCTTATCCTGACTTGAGGCACCAAAATCATAACTGTCGCTATCACTTGCAGTGAAGGAGTTTTCATCCTAGCAGCAGCCTACCTGGGTTGTGCAGCAGAAAGCTGTATGATGGCAAGAGTACTACTGTATTGCAGAGGCTTTTTTTGGTATGTAAGCCAGTCAAAAGCTCCAGTTATTAAAAGGCAATCTCCAAATGCTACTTTTGTTGTGATTCTCGGATGCATTAGATAAAACATCGTAGTCCCAGAAAGAATTAAATTCACCTCTGCAACCATCAGATGTGTTCCTATCTGTGTTTGTGACATGAAGTTTACTATGTGCATTTGTTACATCCTGATTGTTTATTATCTGCATTTGTGACATCCTTTTCTGTTTATTTTGATGCTAGTGCTAGTAAATATTCTGTGCTTTATTCTAGGTCAGAAACAGATGGAGGTAGTGGGATTTGGAAATTTCCCCTTAGGATGACTGTTCTAGGGAGCCTGTTTATGATCAGGAAGGCAAAGGTCAAAACAGCAATTGCCAGAGACCAAATTTCTAGCTTTACAGAAATGGCACATAAAATTCTTTTTGGCTAGTTCTTTATTTACCTCGTTTTTGTCTCTATGCCAGAGTCACATCCATACTGACATTATGATTCTCAAGGGTTGCTTATGTCTATCTCCTTTGGGGATACACAAACATTCCAGTAAGGCTGTATTAGCCTCTTGCATGCTGAACATGCAGGAACTGTTGTTAGGTGATGATGCTGTCTTTTATGAATTGCTTCTCTCATAGTAATTAAAATTCAAGCTGCTGGATAGGAAGCTGGAGAAACTTTTGGGATGTATCAAGCCAAATTTTATGTCATTTTCCTACTACTGCCTTATGAGCAAAATCACATTGACCCCACTGTTGAACTGGGACAATGGGCTCTTTTACACCCAGCCTGAATGAGCCTCTACTTTGGCTACCAAAGGGGTGAAAGCTCCCTCCCCTCAGTTTGACTGCTTTAGAGGGGAGAGAATGTGATACTTGGTTCCCTTCCAGGCAGAGAAATATGCAATCAGGCATTGATCTGGAAAAAGAACATCTCCAAGAAGCCTTAATCCTCAGAGACATGCCTGGGAGTCACTGTGCCTCATGCTTGTACTATGGCTGACGTGTGTCATCAGCCAAGTGATGTCATCTGCTTTTCTTTCTTCCCTTATTAGTGATGCCTGCTCAGCCCTACAGGCTATTGTATGACATCAAGGCATAGCACATCTGTTCTTCAGGGACTTCATAGCATTGAGTACCAGGGTCTGAAGAGCCCATATGGGAGTTTGTGTAAGAACAACTTACTCTTTAGCTCCTCTTCCAGCTTGGGTGGAGCCCTAAATAGCCCTTTTTTACATTACCATTTTTTATATGAGAGAAAAATGCATACTACATCAATGCAGTACGCATTAATCTGCAATGCAAAACAGTTCCAGGCCTGTCAAGATGGACCAAATGCACAGAAGGGGAAGGAAAATATTTACCCAGTGCACTAGAAAACAAAGTTAATCTGTGAAACCATAGTGGATATATATTGACTGAATCTTTTGTTGTCATAGCTGAGAGAGTCAAAGTACCGAATATGCTACAGTAGGTCCAAGACTCAGTAACTGAGGAAAAGTGCCCTTAGTGTACACACAGAACTCTTGGAGAGTTGCTAAAGAGTTAGAGATATTCTTAGTGATGGCCAGATTTCCCAGAGCCTGCTGGTCAATGGCTGCTACCTTATTAATTTCTGGAGTTTGTTGCTTTGGGTGAATCCTGAAGGTTATTCAGACAAGCTGCTGTAAGATGTAAGAAATCTTTCCCTTGGGGCAGAGCAGAATGTCTTCTAGAGGAAGGTGTTACCCAGAATGTAATTTTGGTTCCAACTGGTTGGTCACACCACCTCCACAATGGCTCTGCCTATCAGAGACTGTAATAAAGGTTTAAATGATGCAGCACTGTGCCAGAAACCAGAGTAGTAACAGTTGAGAGTGAGTTTAAGGAAATCAGGAAAATGGAGCTTTCATTTTTTCCACTGAATTTTTGGGAACAGATGGAACTTTGATGAGGCAGAGATTCTGGAAGGGACAGTGTGTTTCAAACATTTTCCTTAATGTCTTCCCAATCTGCTCATACATTCATAGCTCCTGCCTGTTTGGCACAGGGCAGTTAGTTTAGGATGTGAAAATTTCAACACCCCCGGGTTTCCAGAGGTGGATGTCCCCCAAGGCCTGTTTAGCTGTGTTTTTTGGGCTATGGAACTTCTGATGCAAAGGGCCGTGGGAGCAGCTCATGGCCTGATGGGCAATGTCTTTGTTTATTTCATTCCAAGTCACTGAAGTGAAGGATCTGGTCTTTCTGGACTGAGACAGTGACCTTGAAGCATCTTAACTGAGCACTGTACTGATCCTGTTAGGATCAGTCCTGCCTTTTTGAAATGGCCAATGTGTTTTCTTTGGGTGGTTTTTTTTTTGGTTGTTTTGTTTTGGTTTTTTTTTCAAATCTGGTTAGAGGCCAAGAAGAATCTAATCAGCGCCCAGCAGTGCACTGAGCATCAGTTGTTATCATTACTTAGTCATCCAGTTGCTGTTTCTTTGCTGTGGCAAGAAATATTTGTGTAGTTGGGAGTGTAGGGAGGAAGATCAGCTTTGCTCTTCTTGCCCTTGGAGGGGTTCAAGCCCTTTTCCTCTCAACACACCTGTACCAAAGTGTTGCCCCCTTTGAAGACAGATTTAAAGTACGGCCTTCAGAACTCTGTGACAGCCACAGTTCATGGGAGAGAAATTAAAAAAACCCCATCATTAACCATTAAACCATCATTAACTCCTAAAGGAAATTATTTCTGTCTGTGAACTGTGAAATATGATTAGCCTCTCATTAGCTTTCATAGTTAAAAATGCAACTGGTTAGTAATTCCAGCCAGCTGCCCAAATTGGAATCCAGATTTCTCCTCAGCCTGGTGTGTTGGGCTGGATTTTTACTTATTAATGACGCACATAGCAAATACATTGGACAGAACTGCTGGGACCTAGTTTCCATGAATGCCTAGGCTTGTCTACTGGAAGACATGTTGCTTCTTTTGGCTCTGTAGTTCTGTTCCTGGAGAACAGAAGATCAGCTGTGAGTAGCCTGATTTGATACTCATTTGACTTTAGCACTCAGGGTGCAGGAAAAGGCATTGCAAGAAAATACTGAGATGGAGAGAGAGTGCAAGTTTGAATTTTCTTTTCAGCTTCCACAAGTTCCTTTCTTTACTGCACTCCTGTATCTCCTTTTTTACTCTCAGCAACCTAGCAAATCACTGTCATTGGAAGAGACAGTAAACTCAGGTGCTGGCACAGAGATTGTGCTAATATCCGAGTATTTTGAGTCTAAAGAAAAATTAGAGAATTCTGCAAAAATCAGCCTCCTTCTGTGCCATATAGGAAGTGATTTTTGTCCTGAGAGTACCTTAAGGCTGATTTAAGCTCTATAGCACAAAGGTTAAGAGCAGTGGTAAACAGTTGGTGCCTTTACAGAAGCTTTTAATATTGACTGGGGTGTATTCTGTTACCTTCACAGTCAACAGTGCCTTTATTGACTGAGGTGTTGGTTGGATCAGTAAGCTCGGCTCTTGCCTAAACTAAACTTATATTTAAGGCACAAAGTGCCTTGGTCCTTTTGTAGTAGAGGAACACAAGCCTGGGTTCTCCTGCCACAAAGAGTCCAGTGAACATTGAGTGTAATCCTTGTTTTCCACACTCCAGTTTGGCACATATGCCACAAATCCCAGTATGCAAGTTTTGCTTCCATTTTGCCTGGGAGCACAGGGTACAAAGGGCTGGAGATGCTTATGTGTAGGTGAGGATGCACGCTTTGTCAGTCGCATTCTGTAACTGTCATTCATTTCCTAGGACTTTCCTTAGAGTAAACATAGCTGAGCCCCAAGATTTTCCCCTGTACTGTTGCAGTTAGCAGGTCCTGAATTCCACAAAATTGCTTGGACCAGGGTCAGCAACTATTCTAGGTAGAGGAGTAAGGTTATACTTTCTTTTATGCATGGGAGTTAAAATAGGTCAACAGATCAGTAGGAGCTGGGGAAAAAAATGCTACTCAGGAGCCTGCTAAACAGTTGATCACTCCCAGCTTGTGCTGATGTAAGAGAGTCTGTCCAGTTCCCCTGGAGCTCTGCAGTCAGAAGACAACAGCAGCAGGTGCTATGCCCCTCATTGAAGTTTCCCTCAAGATGCTGTAGATCCTGAGTGCAGGTAACTGTGATCCTACCAGGTGGTATTTCATTCTGTTTTAAATGAGGGATCACTGGTCTCCAGTACAGCCCTTATTTTCAACAGCCACAAGGGACACTAGGACAGTTTTTCAGTCTTTAGCGAGGAAGACAAATTCTGCATTTGCTTTTCCTAGCCATTTGAGAAAATAGCTGGGAAATGCCATTTTGTCTTGTGTTCTCTGCTCTTCTCTCTCTATGCTTAGCAGTTTATTTGCTTGCCCTGGATTAATACATTACTTCTTGTTACAAGTATCTCTTTCTGGCCCTTAACTTCTGTCCTGAAGACTTGCTATTGACAGATTAAGTTCCTATCTAGAGCTCTTAAAAGACCTGTATACATCTTTCCAAAGAATTTTGCTTAGTTTCTGGTGACAGTCTGAATCCCTCATGCCATGCAGACTCAGGTGAAAGTGCTTCCCAAGTCCTAGTGCAGTTGTGAGGAGCAGTCTGGCAGATTGTAGGGGCTGCTGATAACAGTATTTCCTTCTGCAGTGGTGCTCCTTCCCTCAGATTTCAGCTGGGCAGGACTGAGCTGCAGAATTCAGGCTCAGGTCAAGGGGATCTGCAAGTTGGGAGCTTTGGGGCAAGGTAGGGCTCATCTTTTATAGCAGGGAGGGTG
>VWYI01008827.1:5473-21196 GCA_013399455.1 Anthoscopus minutus
AGGGGGGGGGGGGGGGGCAATACACCCCAAAACCAGCAGCGACATCCCCAGAGCAAGATTACTTATAAAGATACAGCTTGTTCCACACTGCCAACTTCTCAGCAGCAGAAACCTCTCTCTGAGGGCAGTTTTTTTATTAATGTGTTTTAGCTCTGCTGCCTAAAGGAGTACCAAGTTCTCCATGGCTGCACTCACAATCCACAGCCAAAACAACATTACTGAAGTCAGCTTTTCAGACATGTATATGAGTGTCTGGTATTGTTGGTCAAACCTTTTCTTGCATACCCTGTGCCTGCATCAAACTCCAGGTTAGCATGAGGATTCATCCTAACAAACCTCATCAACATCTCTGCTCAAAAGAAAAGAAGAAAGTAAAAACTCCTTAAATAAAAACATTTTCATTTTCATCCTTCAACAGCAGAGATCCTCCAAAAGACACACACTTCAGCCTACACTCTCTTGCTTGTCATCTTCAACAACTTAGAAGGGTTAAGTTCAAGTGGAATGCCTTTCTGAATTACATGAGTGGATTTAATTTGATATGACAACAGTAGCCATACAACTCCTCCCCCAGGCTAAGCAACAAGAACAGGGTGTGAAAAGTCATTATTTGTTGAGAACTCTGGTGTAAATTAAAAATCACACCTTTCTGTCACACTTCTTACTTCCTTGCAAAGAGTAGGGCAGAAAAAAGTCTTCAAAAACTTGAAAGATAAAACCGAGTGCAAAGCAGAAAGATACTTCCCTTATCAACCAAGCAGTGTAAAAGAAGAGGGATACATTAAAATGCCAGGAAGGTCACTTCTTCATCCTGTAAGAAGACTAACACACTAGGACAATTCTTCTAAATCAGACAGGCAGATACCAACACTACAAAAAGCATCAAGCAAACCCTAGCACAACAATATGCACATTTAGGCCTAGGTGGCTAATTCTACAGCAAAATGGCCACTTGCACATGGAAATGCAGGCTGCACACTTCATTGAGGGAAGTGATGATAGCTGAGAGGATGTTTTTGAAAAAAACTCAGATTATATGCATTAAGGGTCATGAAACATTTATATGCTTTGAAATGCTTCTCAAAAGTGATTTCAGTTACTTGCATCTGCTATAGATAAAGCAACCAGAAAAAGAGCACACTAGTCTTCTAGTACCATTATGGAGACAACAAGGACTGAATACCAATCCTGTTATTTGTCTTCATCAGTGATTCTATTACAGTAGCATCAAAAGACTATCCAGGTTGTCTGTGTTTAGTGTGGTGAAACCTGTGAATATTTATATTCCTCAATCAAGTCTTATAAGTCAGAACAACAAAAACCCAGTAACAGTAACATTTTAGAGACAGCAATTAACAGGGTAAGTTGAAGTCAGGTTCAGAACAGTTCTAAGTGTGAGTGATCTCTGTTTGTTAGTAGTTTGCTACTAATATAGCAAATTACTGGGACCCATTTCTTCATACACCTGGGGCCAACAATTATAATTAGGATTTAACTAGCCCTGGCTAATGAAATTAAGTAACGAAGTCAATGAAAATTACTTTTCCCTAGAATGTAACAGGATAATGTTTCTATTTACTATAAAATTCTTCGAAACTGAAGGATAAAAATCTCAGGTTTTAATTCAGTCAGGCTAAAGACCTATCAGTGGTACAGATTTCAGTTCATGTAGTTGGTTGCACAATAGCAAGAGATGGGGTTCCTGACCAGCATGCCTGTGCTGGCAGATGCACGCTACAACAAATCACCCCACAGCTTGTTCACAGCTGCCATAATCTTGAAGTGACACTTCTGAATGAATAAACCAATATATCAAAACACTTTAAGCATGACAAGTGAGTTATTATATTTACTTCCCTTGTTGACCTATGAGAGAGCCCATGGCACCACAGACTACAAATAGCACAACTTTTGACAGAAAATCTCTATGAGGTTTTCACTGAGGTCAGAGTTATTTAATTTTAGCACATTTTAGTACTAAAAGAATGTGTAAGGCATGTGATGTGTGCATATCTATACATCACAGCTGTGTGGCACATTTTGTACAGGGCCAGGTCTCAAAGTTACGAGTATGATGAGTAGGAGTTGATGCATACCAAAGATTAAGTGAGGCATCCTATGTGCAATTTTATGCTGTCTTAGTTTGGCTTCATCTTCCAAATGCATCACAGAGATTTTATTATTTTCTTTCCATTTACTACAAACCTATTTTTTAAAAAAAATTAAAATATATTCAAACACAAGTATTGAAGATAGATTTTGTAATCTCAGATCCAGTGCTGAGTTATCATGAAGAGAACATCAGTTGTCCACAACCTTTTTCATAGCATATAGGGAAAGACTCTGAGGCAGCAATTCTGTCACCTTTCTCATCCCTCAAAGAAAAATGGCAACAACATATTGCTGTCATCTATCAGGCATTTATGTTAGCATGAGCCATAATGCAGAGACACCTGAAAGAAAGGGGAAAAAAAATTCCAATATCAGGGAAGGAGCACATTTTAAAGTCAAACAGCTCTCATTTCTATGCTACTGTAGAAGAAGACACATGCAGTGGCAAAACAAGGAGAGATGCAGCACACAGCAGATGCAAGAGAAAACCCATATCACATAGGAGAAAGGCTATATAAGAAGATCTAGGAATGCACATCTGGATGTAGATAAAAGGAAAAAAGCCAGATAAACCTTTTAAAATTGATCAGAGCTAAGGGAAGTTTCAAGGGTTCTGAACATGCCCATCCATTGAGCTTATCAAGTAGGAAATCCCTCTACTGCAAGAATTAACTCTGAAGAATATGATAAAAAATCACCTCTTTCCTTAATACATGTACTTGTGATAAAATACACCATTTCTAATATTCAAGTTTTTGTTATATGAACTTCAAAAATATTTCCATGTTTACTATCTGCAGTACTACTGGAAAAATATGTAGTCTCACTTCAACAACAAGATTCAACAGAAGAACCAAGTTCTTTCTATTACAGGTGTGCAAGTTATTTGGCATTTTGAAAGGAAGAAAGTTCATTTGACTGTGATTTAATAATAATGGAAATGAGACTCCATTCTTGCTATCACTGGCAAAAGTGCACAAGGAATGAAACAATACACTTAGTTGTAAATGTCTTTTTCCTCTTTTTTGAAAACCTTCTGGAAATGAAGGCCCTGTAAAATCAAAGATTTTATATTATCCTTTTGTCAGTTTGATGTTGGCCCAATACCAGGCACCCACAAGAGTTGCTCTCTCACCCTCCCCTGCCACAGCTGGGCAGAGGAAAGGAAAAAAAGTTAAGGAAGGCTTCTTGAGTTGAGATAAGGATTGAGAGGAAAAAACTACTTCAAGGGCAAAGCAGTCTCAATTTAAGATTTCAAAGTGAAATTATTATAAATAGAATCTGAGGAGGATAATGGGAAGTAAAATAAGCCATTAAAACACGTTTTTCCACCCAGACCCTCTTTCCTTCCTATGGACAGCACTGGGAGACAGGATATGGGGGGTTTGGGCAATTATCACTGAGATTTTCTTCTTCTGCTCCAGGAGAGGAATCCTTCCCCTGTGAGAGCATGGGGTCTCTCCCGCAGGAGAATGTTCTCTGTGAATTTCTCCTGTGGGTCCACTTCCCACCAACAGCAGCCAAACCATCCTGGTACAACGTGAACTCCCCACCACGGGCACACAGCTCTCCCAAAACTGCTGCTGCGTGGGTCCCTCTTTCCACGGGGTGCAGTCCTCCAAGGACAGGCTGCTCCAGCCTGGAAACAGGGCCCTCTCTGTCCACCAGCTCTTCCACTGGATCACAGCTTCCTCCAGGTATTCACCTGCTGCAGCATGGGCTGCAGCTGGATCTCTGCATTCCCCTTGGATCCCCAGGGGCTGCAGGGGCACAGCTGCCTCACCATGCTCTCACCACAGCCTGCAGAGGAATCTCAGCTCTGGTGCCTGGAGCACCTCCTGACCCTCCTTCTCCACTGACCTTGGTGTCTTCATGTTTTTTCCCTTACACAGTCTTACCCTCTCCTCTTCCCTGTGACTTTGTTTTGATCTTCTCCAATATGTTATCACAGAGGTGTTACCATCATCTCCAATTGGCCCAGCTTTGCTCAGCAGCATGTCCATCTTCAGAGCCATCAGGGATTGGCTCTGCTGGACATAGTGGAAGCTTCCAGCAGCTTCCCACAGGAGCCATCTTTGTGGCCCTCTGCTACCAAAAACCAGGCCATGCAAAACCAATACACCTTTAAGAAAATTGTATCACATAAAAACACAATGTTACTGGACAGTGAGAATGGGAAAAAATCAAAGGTTAAAAATTTATGAATCACAAAAAAGAAATTTCATGTACCAAAAAGAAAGCAATCAGACTGAAGACGTTCAGTGTGACACAGACACTGCTCCAAAGACTAAAGAAAATACTAATTTCACCTTGTATCACACTGATTTTTCTGGTCTCTCCAAAGTACAAATTTCTCACCAAGGCCATGAATATTGTGTTGATCATGTCGCTGCTTGCAGGCTTACCAGAGGACTCCAGCTATTGTCACTGGGCAATACAGAGACCTGGAGCACTGTAGCCCTGCATTGCAATTCCCCACTGGCCTAAACTGGCAGGCATAATCCATCCCTCTTCTCTGCAGCCATTCATGTGGTCATGCAACCAACAGTGCAGGCTAAACTGAAAGCATCAAGTTTTGGTGGGTTTTGGATGGATCAGTGTCTTTAACCAACTCCCTGGCCAACTGTGTGAAAATAGATGGTGGAATCCTATCTGTAGATTTGTTTCAGTGCATTGGAATGGTGGAGATTTCCATCTTAATGGAGCATTGGTTTGTCAAGTTAGGCCAGAAACCCAAACTGTGAGTAGTAATTAGCCCACTTCCAAAAAAATTGAGACATGTACCTATCTCCTTTCCCTCAAATCACTCTGCTTCTTGAAAGGTTACTTTCAAACTTTTCTAGTAAAAAAGACTAGTAAGATGTGGACTACTCAAAAAACAGAGGCAGATCCACTAGTTGCTGAGAAGGATGGATACAAGGTTTTACTATCTGCTTGTTCTGCTCTTGATTTAGAACTACAAACCAGTTCAGAGAGCTGAACCAGCAGTCAGTTGTAGTGACCTTACAGAAAATGTTTAATGCTAACTGAAAATAAAAATTTGCCAAGCCTATTCTGATGGAAAATGCTTGGTGACATTTTATAAGTAGTTCAACTGGAAGATCCTCAAAGGTGCTAATGTTTGACAAAGCTGTTTTCTCCGGTTGCCAGGGGATACAGAAACCTTTTTGGCCTGGGCAGCATCTAGAAAGGGATACATAACCTTAACTGAGTATAACCAAACTAAATTGGGGCTCCCATGTGGATACGTGGCATTTACATGTTTTTCCCATGAATAAGTGATCTACACAGCTCTTACATCTTCAGCACACAAAAAGTATTATAAAATATCACTTGAACTTGGTTCACACGCTTTAATTGCTCTTATTACAACTGGTACTAATAATTAGATTTTTCAGCCATGTTTTGTCAGTGTAAGATTTTGTCAAGCACTGACTTCATCATCCCCAAAGTCAGTACTGTACCTCATCCTGAGAAGGGTCTTGGTCAGTCTCTGAGAAATAAACCTTCTTCAGGTACAGACACATGTCTGAGAAAGCTCAACCTCAAAAAGAGCTACAAGCCATATCCAGAAATGTTTATCAGGCAGCAAAGAAACAAGAACCACAACAAAACTTTTGAATTCTCCTGCCATTTAGTCAGTAGGATGAATTAGCTTGGTAGAGGAGTGAAAGTTATTGGGAAGACATACGAGCAAATCCTGAAACGAACAAAATGCCCTTGTTGGTTAACACAGGTGCCTGTGTACAGTCAGTTTTTTCTCAGATGGTCACAGTGAGACTGGGAAAACTGGAGCTTGCTGCACCTTGTGTATAGTCAGAAGACTGCTGGCACCGTCAGCATTTTGAAAGAATAAAGCGAGAGAATGTGTTCGAAACACAGGAACGAGGTCTGACCTGCTCAGGCAAAGACACCTTTGGGTTCTGTTTGGTTTGTGCTGGAGACAAACAGGTCTGGGCTGACCAGGGGCACAGCCTCACCCTTTCCTCCTCCTGCAGCGAACTGGGCAGGACATCCCTGAGCAGGACAAGTCAGGCACCTCCCAGTGAGAGATATTGAATTCTTCTAGGAATCACCGAGTTGTGGAGTGGAGCACCACTGCTGAGCAGTGCCTGCTGTTGACCAGCACTTTTGGATTGCTGCTTTAGCAGATTGAGAATTGCTGAATCATATGTTACTAACAGCTGACAGTAGTCCCCCCATTTATTCATCACAGAAATATGAATACGATGATGAATAATTAAGTTTTAACACATTTCACAATGCACATTTTTTGATTTGTACTACTCACTAAATAATGACAGCTCCAGTCAGTCACAGATTTTTGTGTTAAGGAATTATGTTGGCGTATGAAGCTAGGTGAGGTGGGTGTAATTGAGCTAGATGGTAAAACCAAAACAGGCTGTCTCATAGGCCTATTTTATACACTGGAAGCAAGAGTTTAACTAATTTGGCATCCATTGGTTCAGATTCTTTTTGTTCAAGCTATTCTCAAGGAAGATCTAAATAATGTAGTATTAATTCAAAAAAGATGTCCCCACATGGTAAATGTATTTATTGAGTTCATTGATATTTAGGACATGTACAGCCCATTTCTTACAAGATTACCACACTAAACCAGTCATTTCTGCCCACTGCCTGAGTGCAGCTGTCTCCTCATCATATCCAGCTGAAGAAGTTATGTAACCACTCCACATCTGCTACAGCATGTTAGTTGAAAGCATGCATGGGAAGATAATCAATAATGTCTACTTACATAATGGAGATAGGAAACTGGAAAGTTTGAATATCTGTAAATTCCTCTTCTGTTGGGATAATATATAATCATGGCATAAGTAAAAGGACCCACAAACCCACTTCAGAGGACTGCTTCCTCCTGCTTTTTGCCTCTATTCCAGCTATGCACATTTATGATGCCATGAGGAAAACCCCAATCCAAAGGACCTGTATGTGTGTAAATATTTGTTCTCATGACAAGGGTGTACATTTTTTGGCCTAAGGATCTAGCAAGATTGTATCTTTACACAGTGTATCAATTAGTGGACCCATATTCTTGCTGATGGCTGTAATTTGTGCTTCTCAGAATTTCTGAATTATTTATGTGAGCAGAACCTCCCAGTTTCACTGTGGGTTATCTCAGAGCCTCTTGGTTAGCACACAGGACATATGAATCTGCTTTTAAATCCCTGCTTCAGATTAGGCAGAGCAGGGATTTGGGGATATGCCTTCAACCTTCAGATTGCCACCCATTACAAAACAGAGTGGGATTGTTGTTTAGAGTAGTGATATCTCCGAAAAGGAGTGATCTCAGTTTAAACACCTTCTCCAGGGGAGGGGACAGAATGAGGATCTCAAGGGCCAGTAAACTTTCTACAAGTTGAAGATACTGTGTATTAAAGCAGCCACATCATGGTTGTGCTATGCTTCTATAGTGTATTAATGAAATTAAACTTCTTTCCCAAAAGTACTTAAAGAAATCGTCTTTGTAATTCAGTCTAGGCCGTTACAATATACATGGGAAAATATATGAGTTTGCCAGTTTAGCTTTGTTTCACTCATTCTGTGGCTCCTAAACCTACACGTTTTATAAATAAACCTTTTCTGACTGTAGGTCTGGTTTACATTTCCAGCAGTCAGACTGAAGAAATGCAACACCAAAAGAGGTGAGAAATCCTTCTGCATATGTCTAAAGTAGAGTGCTATTGTTTCACTATTAAAAGGCCAATAATTTTAAGCAAATGGATACCCCAAACAGCCATAAACTTGGTACATTATTTTTATTTACTTATACACTGACTGAACATGAGAAAACATACTTTGGTACACATGGCTCATTAGTCAGGGTGTGGCAGAGTTGTAGACACCAGATCAGTGAGGCATGAGAATTATGACACTGATTATGTGGAAGATTATGATAAGATTTATTGCTCCTACAGTAGATAAATATTGCCAATACAGTATATAATGCAAGCAGGTCTTAAATGTTATAACAGAAGGTGGCTCAGGTGGAAATACACAGGGTTACAGGCTTTGGACTTACAGAATGCACAACTGCAAAGCACCAAAGTACCTGTGGAGCTACTTTAGGATTTTAGCTTTGTACACGTCTTAGTGCTTTTACTCACTTGGTAAGAATTTGGCTTTAAATAGCTATTGAACTAGTGACCAGCTCAAATAAGGATGTAGCCAAACAGCCATTTTGGAAACAGATGCCCTGTTGTGAAGCAGGATTTGCAGGTACTTACTGTTTCTCAGCTGGACAGCTGTCAAATCTCAGCTGTTTGGGTACTCCTGTAGACCAGTTTAGCTACACAGGAGGCAATCACAGGCACTGCAGACAGGATGCCTTCAATCAACATGGTTGTTTTTCACAATGGGCCTGACTGACACTTCAGATGCTGGGTGAGAGAGTCTTTGCCATTGCTACAGATGCACTAGTCTCTTATTTGCAGTAGTTCTTACAAATCATATTGGTAGGAATGTCTGGTAAGGGCTGAATGAGGAAAAGTAGGTTTTCCTGCAGGTTGGATTTGCCTCTGTGATTCCACAGATATTTCATTTCATTCATGTCTTATTGATCCCAGAGTCCTGGGCAATGGATAATACTGTGGTTTCTCTGTTCTTCTGAGAGTAATGTTGCTGCTTCTGCTGTTCAATCATGCTCACTCTTCTGAAAACTGGGTGTTCGTCAAATCCAAATTCAGTGCAGAACAGATAAAGTCTACAGGCTTGGTATGAGTTTCATGGGCCTCCATTTACATGTTTGCAGTGGAAATGGCTGGGGCAGTCACTTGGACAATCAGTACTTTAGTCACATCTTACTGCTGTTGGCAACTTGTTACTCCCTTGTCTCAAATGTCAGTGGAAGAGACCACTGACATGGCCACTTTAATATAAATTCAGGGCTGAAATCCTCCTATAGCATTTGCCTTAAGTTGCTGGGCTCCAGTGAGCATACAGGTTTCATTACCATTTTGAAGTGGATGAGTTAGTCTTTAGCAACAGGTAAGGGGGGAAGTGGGATATCAGCATTACTAGACAAATTGAATTATTTCAGACTCTGGCATTTGGAATTTCTCACATCACACTTGCAAATCTTGTCTTCCTTGTAAGTGCAGCCAGATGTTTCTTTTTCATATCTTCTTGTCTAAGTGTAGTTGGGAGTTTAGAATCTCTAATAAAACCCTCAAAATCTCTAGTCATCCTCCTGTTAGAACATGAGGACCAGGCTGCTGCAGTGCTGGAGCTCAGATGTTCCAGCAGAGCTTGTGCCAGTCCAGTACCAGGCAAGGCTGTTCCTAGAGCACAGCACAGGACAAGTTTGGGGTTTTTTCCCCCTGAAAAATCTGTCTCAGGGCTGCTTTGTCCTTCATGTTGGCCTGCCCTACATCAACTATGATTTGTTTGTGATCTTAACTGAAGATTAGATGCTGACTGTAACTTTAGTCTTAAAGCTTATGACGTATCTAAAACTCAGCTGTATCTTAAGAGACTAAAAATAATCAATGTGGACTGTTATTAATTGTATAATTAAAAATCTAATCAAGGCAATCAAAGGGTAGCATGGTGACTACTAAATGAAGTTTTAAATGCTACAATACAACAATATTTCTATCACTCTTATTCTATCACTTTAGGAAGTGTTTGTAGAGATACATATTATCAACTATATTGTCAATTTTGTTTCACAAAGCTGTCTACAAATCTAATTTTACTGAGAGGAAATGATGAGCAAATTTTCCAGTTTTGACCCTTAGGCTCTCTTGACATTAAAGCCTTTTTACCAAACTGCTCCAAAGAGATTAACAGTTTTTCACCAGTACCTCAATAATGCATGTCACTGCTAGGATAGCAAAGTGGGAAAGAAGCCACAGCTAATTCTGCACTACTTTAAAATACTGAGCTATAAACTGGGTTAGTTTAAGAACTATTTCACAACCACTTCATCCTTCTTTGCTGTACAGACAGCAAATTTCAGAAAACAGACCCCTGAATATACCTCCAGCTGCCTGTGTTTGTGTGTGTGTGTGCAATGTTGTTGTTATATCATCTTACTTATAGTAGGAGTTTTTGGAAATAACGGGCTATTGTTCCCCACTGGAAGGATAAAGTAAAAATAATTGTACTGTTGGTTTTGATGAAATCAAAGTGTGACTAAATTTTACAGAATTTTGGCACAGTAAAAAATATCATAGAACACTGTTGGAGCTAACAGCCTTATTCGACATTAGCAAGTGCTAACAAAACAGGGATTTTACTGCAGTTTTTATTGACAATGAACTCTTCCTAGTTATTTTCCTCCAGTTCTGATACTGTATGGCTGAAGGGTGCCTTTTTTTCTTTTGAAAGAGTCAACAATAATAAACTGCTGGGTTTCATGCACTTCCAAGCAAAAAAATAAACTATGCTTTTGTGCTTGTCTGCAATATGCTCTCCTGCAGAAATCCAGGCCTTATTTTATAGATACTGTTCAAAATACAATGTGTAATTGTTCTGCCAACAATTCCCATGTCACTGACTCTGACAATTAGCAAAACTATTTCATATTCAGCTCTTGTAGAAGCAAGGGAGCAAAGACCTGGAAGCATCTTGCTAGCCCCTGTACTGCATGTAATTGATGGTTTGTACTTAATGAAGTGCTACAATCAGAAGCTACTTTGGATTACACCTGAGATTTTGACTCTGGTGTGGCAACACTGAAGTAAACCTGTGTAGTCTCCATAGCTTAGATAAAAACTTTGTCCCTGTTGCTGTGTTCAGCAAATCCCTGTGACTGTCAGTTCAATGTGTAACACCTTCAAGAGGTGGTGAATTAATTTACTGTGGTAAAAAAATCATGACAGTTGATAACAGCATTTCAGTGGGGAGATATACTCTCCCTCACTTTCTTGAAAAGTTCAACCCACACTAAAATATTCTGCATCAGAACAAATCAAATATTCCAGTGGCATAAACAGTATCTGATGCCCTGATAATTACAGTACTGGTAAAGCAAAGAAAGACAGATCTAACTTCTCAAGTATAGATGCTTTAAATATTCCCAGAGCAGATCTTTCTTTTAAGTTATGCTTCTCCAATAAAAAGAACATGAGCTTTATCTTGAAAGAATGGAGATAAATTCTGTAGTTTATCAGCAGTGATAGCTAAAGCTATCATTTTACTTACACTTATTCTTAACATATGGGGGTCATAGAAACTGGTCCAGTAGACTGGTAGAAGTAAATGTTAACTAAACCATGTGTTAGCTGCTAAAGCTCTGATGTAAAACACTTGCCAGTTATTCTTTCGATGACTGATTCTTTTGATTCTTTCTTAATTACATGCAAAATGATGCATTAATTGACTTTGCTATAATCTCAGTGGGCTCTTTTATTAATTAATCAATTTGTATGTATACTAAGACATCAACTGCAGTCAAAACAATTTATTATTAGCACAGACTTCCTGATGCTCCTGGGGTTTTGAAGCCTTAAGTTATTAGTTTTATCAGAAAAAATTATTCACCTCTAGTCCAAGGATATCATATTTAATTAACTTTGCACAAAACTTTTCCAGTAATTCTATGTCTGGAAAAAATGTACACATATGATGTCTACCCCCAAATATTCCATATGCTAAAGTCAGCAGTGGGATTATGCTAATTTCAGCTTTAAAAAAAACCAGACAACACTAACTTTGCAAAATCCTGAAGTCTGTTTCAGAAAATAGACTTGTATCATAGAGACACAGAGAATTCTGAGCTGGAAGGAACACATGAGGGTCATCAAGTTCAAATACTGTCTCCAAACAGGGAAACCTAAATGTTAAACCAGTGCTGTACTAACCGTTTTTGGAGAGCAAAAGCTTGAGGCCAAAATAATTTCCCTAGAGGCTTATTTTAGTGCTCACAAAGAAGACACTAAAATAAGATGATCTGAAATTTGACAGGGTGGTAGTGTTGTTATTTAATACCAGCCTTTTCTGTCTCAATAAAATGCCTTAAAAGTTATGAACTGCCTAAACTGCTTCTTAAAAAATATTAATTTAGAGTTAATTACTACATTTAAAGTTGTTTTAAGCTTTGACATTTCAATTTACATGTAGCGTACTCTTTCAGTCCAAACCTAGCTGCTATTTACCTACTTCAAGGATAGGTAAATGAAAAGCACTTACCTTCTTTTCTTTGTCTTTGTAAAACACTTTATTTTGCTGGTGGCAACCACACCTATGCCACTTTTACATCACTTGATTACAAAGAGATTTCTGAATTTCCCTCTGGTCTTCTAAGCTTTATGGTCAGATTTTGCTGTCTGCATTTATTATAAAACTCTTGTCCAAATTCTCAAAAATTATTACAAAATATTAGCAGTGCAGATATCCTCCAGTCTGGCATCATGGAAGCAATTTCTGTTGTTTAACATTACAGCTGAAATATCTATTTGCAGAGACACCTTCCAGTAGGCCAGGCTACTCACCCTCAAAATGTGTTTTACACAGAGCAATAGGCCGCTTGCATCCTTGTCTTGTGGGAAGAGGTGAGGATTTTTTCTTTTGAAAAAATGGTCTTTACAAAACTCTCAAAACAGTGTTTGGCTTGCAAAGTCACATCTACTCTGTAATGTGGGACCATTGGAAAATATTTAGCAGTCCCAAGAACAAAAAGAGAAAAAGCAGCATCTAGCTCTTTGTTATTATGTGGGGCTGGAAAAGGATTTATCTGTGTGACACTCCTGCCTGTGGTTTGAAAAAGGGGACTGAAACACTGCAGTATGGAGATGATCCCAGGATCAGAATGGAACCTAGTAACAATCAGTCTCCTTGTCATACGAAGCTCTCTAAGAATACAGACAATACTACTTCATCTATAAGACTTCTGGATGACACTCTTGTTTTGGGATGGGAATCTGGTCAGATTTGGGTTTTGTTATAAATATTTTGTTTAACTTTCTCAATAGACTCAAACTGAGTCTTTTTCAGTCTTATCTAGAATACTGCTTATGTCATGGAGGGATCATTCATGTCCATGAATTTAAAGATTTTCTGTACCTAACCAAGTACTAGACAGAATCCATTTCCTTCTTGTTCTGCACTAAGTCTTGCTGATGGAGAGCTGGGTGTATGGTTGCTCCACATTGCAAGAGTGGCCTCTTTTTCCTGTCTGCCCTGTGTACAGTACAAACTTTAAATTATGATCATTATTATATTTAGAAAAATATAAAACTTTATCCATGTTCTTTCAAAAGTGCACAGAAATTTATAGAATACCTTGTAGAGTACCTTGTAACAGAGTACCTTATAAAGTACCTTGTGGAGTAGTATGGTGGGAGGCCCTTTGGGTTTCATCACACAAAATCTTTGTGTTTCAGCAGGACAAGTGGATGGCTTTCTGTATGTGTGTGGGGGGAGCTGTCTCTCATACAAAACCCAGCCATTCCAGCTGGTGTTCTGCTTATTGAATGCCTAAGCATGCACAAATAACAAGGCACTGAAAAGGTGACAGGCTTAGGTCACCACACTTTCTAATTTCAGAAGTTGTAACTCTGTTCATGTCGATGTAAATTTTGTGCATGTCTGCAGGGGGTACAAAATGCAACTTTTGCACATGAAAGAACTCCGTTGTAGTTCCAGCATCAGAATCAATATGTTTTTCATTTCAGAATCGGTAGTTCTGGCCTTTCAAGCACGAAGAATGCAAAATGGAAGCATTTTAGTGAATGACGTCAGTGAGTACCTTGCTGTGCTCCATTTAGAATTTTTGAAATTAGCATTTGTTCATCAGCTATGTCTCTTCTCACAAAAGGAATAAAACCGTGGCTGCCAAATGCTTCTCCCTCCCACCTTACTGCCTGTCTTTTGTGATGATAACAACGCTTATTGGGCATTCAGCATCTGGAAAATAACAGGAGCAGAGTGAAAAAGAGGAATATTTAGTGAGTTACTGAAAGACTGCATAGCATAGAAGTATCTGTGGTTTCTCAAATTTGAGGAGAAGAGCATCAGGATCATGTTGCTGGCAGTCCATAATATTCAGGGAAACTGGACAGAAAAGCTCACAGCTAAGGAATGAAGAAATGTGATGTTGTGGAAAGTGTGAATAGTCTGAGAACATCCTGGAAAGCATATAATCCTTTTCCTCTGAAACTGCTCCCCTGCCTTATGTGGCTTCATCTGATGTGGCACTGAGCAGCTCTTACTCATGTAAGTTTTGTTAACCACAGATCCTCCTACCCAGAATTTTCACCTAGATAATGTCACATTCTGAGCTGCTGCACCAACACTGATTTCTGCCATGTCTTTCCATCTCTCAAGTGTAATCAGGAGAAAACTTGCAATAACACCTCCCTGAGCAGTATGGCATAGAGACCTTCTCCATCTTTTCCTCTCAGGATAGTAGCACTGGACTATATTACCAGGCAGCCCTGGCAAAGGCAGTTTTTAGAGACCCTGGCAGAACTAGTAGTAATAGTAATATGGCTGGGATTCAGATTAATGCTTTCACTAGAAAAGCAGTAGCCTTCTTTCTGCCTCCATTTACCTGACCTTCAGCCTCCTCTGTGCATTTTCAGTGCAGAACTGACTCAGTGAGGTCTGACTGGTTCTGTGGTCTCATATGATTTGCCATGCTATCTTTCCATTTCTTTAGAGGAATTTGCAGAAATATCACCTGAATTCAACCATTTGGTAATTATACTACTGGCATCTTCAGAGTGACAAGCATATCACTGTATTCCACAAGAATCTCCACCCAATCCTCACTGAAACTTTACCACTGCCAATCCAAACATTTCACCCAGGAAAGACTCAGTCATCTCACTGAGACAAGAATCACCTGCTCCTGCTGTTGGGCTGCCAAATATTGCCCAAATGTTGTTGTTGATTCTGGAAGTGCTCTTGAACCTATTTTTGGAAGGCTAGAAATGAAACCAGCTGTATACAGCAGTGTGGCTGAATACCGTTAGAAAGAAATCAATATATATAACATTGTTTTTCAAGGAAACTAATAATGTGGCGAAGCACACACTGTCCTTAGGAGATAAACACCTGCAGAACTGCCACTCAGGGGTAATATCTGTGTATTACCATAAATAACTTTAGTGTGAATGCATTGTGAAATAAATAATAGTCAACTGTGATATCGGTGAATGTTGTGTATCTTGCATGGATACTGCTGCTAATTAGTAGCTTTTAAAAGTAAAAAAAAAATAGTAGTTACAAAGTCTCTCTCTAAAGTGAGAAATTAATGCCAGCTGATGACACTTTTCACTGAGCTACACATCTGCTAAGATCAGCTCAAATCAAGGCTGACCATTAAGGTTAATTCCTGCAATGACTGCTGCCAGCCAAATATTCTAGAAACTTAAACACTCTAGAAACTTAAACTGCTTCCCAAAAATCTGTCCCTAGAGAAAGTTTTAAGCACTCAGAGTTGTATTCATCATGACTACCTGTATATATTACAGCCCTTAGACTAAACAAACTTCTCATGGTTGTATAGAAGCACACACATTAGTATGAAGATAACTTAGGAAATAAACCACAAGGGTTGAAAGGTATGGATTCATCTTCTCTAAATTTCACATGAACTCCAATCTTACTCAAGATTCAGACTGTTAAATATCATGCTGAGTTACA